>JACJUY010001139.1:108100-153990 GCA_014220935.1 Platorchestia sp. MABIK
GGAGGCTGTCGGCTAACATCGTAATAATGAATTACATAGCTTATAGAATTGCATACGTCTGTTCTAGTTTTTGACACTGTACTGTATATACAGCGTAAGTAAATAACACCGAGTCCCGCTCTGGATGCTTTTATTTGAAGTGCAGTACGGCAGTAAAATCTTGGCAATCATGACTTTAAAATCTGATCACTGAAAAGTCCCAGTCGCCTTTCATTTGGTCATTTCATGGATTAAAGAGTTCATGCGATGTTAGATTGCTGCGCTGAAGCAGTTTCTCAGTGACCATGCTGTCATGAGAACGAGTGAAGATGACTATTAAGTAGACTCGCATAAGTGTACAAGGACGTCACAACGAGTTTGAAATCAATTGTAAGTTATCGAGAGAGGCTAAGATTTGAGCTCTTGTGTTGGGAGCAACGTCGAATGCGAAGCAACTTATAAGCATTCTTTGTTGTGAGAAAAAGCTCCTTGTTTTTTCGAACTCCTCGTACTCCGTGACAGCTTTCTTTCAAGTCTACAAACGAATAGTTCAATTGACGTCGTTTCCTTCACTTGAACGTTGTGCCTAGTTTTTAAAAAAGATGTAATATTTATGAATATGAATATGTCACGTGCTTAAAGTTGAAGCAGATGTATTCATTGGTATGCTGAATAATGGCGAATTTTATTGAGGGTGGATAATTACTCGTTCTGTTACGCTCAATTTTGAGACATGTGTTTGGACAGGAAAAAGATTACCAACCCAAAAAAGCGGGAAAGGTTTTGACATCTGTAAAAACTTCATCGCAGTTAAAAGCATTGAAAAATCTTTCATTTGGCACAATTTCAAAATCCGAAAAAGAATCAGCAGTGAATAAAAGGATAAAAACGAAGGTATAGACTCGCTACCAAGCAGATTTTTGCGAGGAACTGGTCTTCATTTTTCAATAACTCAATGAAATTGATTCTGAACTCGACTGCACAATAGCGCTCTAAGATTATATACTGCACGTCGAACTGTGCTGACACAACCATCCAAAATTCGAAAGAAATATTGCTGATATCAGGTTTATTCATGGGATGTTCAAATTAAGCTTCGGCATGCAATGATCCTAAAATATTGATTGGAAAAGCGATCATTGGTTGAGCTGACTCCTGAAACTGTGAAAGTTAAAGCAGTTTACGGCAGTCTCTAATGCTCAATTACAACTTAGTCACAATGAATCGCTTTTGTTAGCTCTCCAATATAACGTTCGTATTCACACTCCCTAAATGTAAAAAGCTGTTACACTACCGTGGTCACCAGTGCACGCATCCCACACAGACATTTTGGTGGCATGAGCTGGAGATTCTTGAAGAGCACAATCATTGTCGAGTGCAGTGATCTGATGAAGTGTAACGATCAGTCTATAACTGAGGCAGGAGAAATAAATAAGAATATTTTAGCTCCTCATTTAGATTTCTATCGTCAAGAAACGTCTATACCATTTACAAGTTAATTTGGGCAAAATGAAATTCAATTTGACCAAAATAAAATTCATTACAGTCAATTTTAATTTTAATTTGGTCAGAGTGACATTTGATTTGGTAGAAGTGAAAATTGATTTGGATACAATGATTATCGGTTTGGTCAAAACGAATCACAATTTGTCAAAAAGGAACAATGTCAACCATAGAAGTATTAGAAAATACAAATCCAATGGACTATCGTCTTACCTAATAATACCCTTGGTGTGTTTATTTATTTGTTTGGTGTCCGCTTCTTCTGTCACGCTCATAAGGATGATCAATAAAGATCGTATCTGTGATACGAGTTATATCAGTTCACTAGTACAAGAATATTTTTATTGCAGGTGAGTACGGTTAGGATAGGTATATATTTGTTTGTCTTTTACATCTGGAAAATATTTTAAAGGAAAATATTGAATTCCGTCATTTTTGACGGGCCGTGTCTCAAGTATATTTACATAGAAGCGTTCGTGCACGTTTGTGAATCAAAATAAAATGATCCGGATATTTACATAGTTATCCTCAGAGTGGGACAAAGTGCCTCAGACTCTGCAACCCTGGTGACGTAGCGGCAGGTGGTATTCTCCACGAGGGTGTTTTTATGCCGAGGAGGGAGGCAGATTTCAGTTGTATTAGGGTTTGGATTTTCTTGTAACTGATGGACTTTATTGCAGAACTTGTCTACCAAATGAATTCTACAAAAAAAGTTACTCACACAGTTATTTGTTTTTTGAATAAATTAACCTATATTCTGAGCTAGGAATTTAATTTACATATGTTATATTTAATTTGAGTTTGACGAAATTGAATATCAGTTTGATAAAATTTAACTTATTTTTAACCTTACTAAATTTAATTTTGACCGAAATGAATTTCATTAATACTAAATTGACTTCCATTTAGACCTAATTCTATTCCGCATTAACCTAATTCAAATTAATTTTGATCAAATTGAATTTGAATTGGTACAGTTCAGAGGAAAATGAAAGTAGGAAGTGGAAGAAAAATCCCATATCTCATCCTTTCGATGTCCTTTAATCACTGACATCTAAGTCTACAGACTTCTTCTAATTAACTGGCTTGGTTTGTCATCCGTTGAAAGTACAATCAACAGACTCGTTGCTCTCGGGATTCTATCCCTTTCTACGGATTGTACCACATGAAGATAATAACGAGAGTAAATACTTGATATTAGAACTTTTGTTTTCAGTAGGAGAATGATTCTGAATTTACGTTTTGATGAATATTGTCCCACAGATACTAACTCGGTGTAAATTCCCATAACAACAAGTTTTTGAGGGGAAAGAACAAATCTCTTGAAAGTACGTTCCATGTCAGGCGACCATGCAACTTTCAAATGTTCTGTAAATTCGATTGAATAAGGTGAGTTTGGCGGAAAAATAAAGCTCTCATGATGAAGAGTTCAATGCTCACAGGAATGTGGCAAGGAATCAATCATGTTATTGGGTTCATTTTACCCGACAAGGATTACTCCGGTTCGCCTCAGAAAAGAGAAGAAAAGGGTAAAAGAAAAGAGAAGATGATGCGAGTTCAAAGAGAAGTTGCCATGGAATCTGAGAGTCCCGTAATTGGAATTTCGATATAACGAGTGACCTAAGCTCACGTTTGAATAAAAATTCTATTTGAAAAGGGGAACTAATCAGAGATAACCAAAAGTTATCTGCAGGAAATGATGCTCTTGTTCTGACAGTCACACTGCAGCAAGTCTTGTGAAATATCATCGCAAGAAATTAAGGACTTTTGAAAATAAATTCAAAAATTAAAGTTCTTGATAGAGATCAATCGAACATAATCCATCATCTGAATATGAAACCTAGCGTAGACTCAGCGGCGGTAAAATGTAGGATGTGTAAAGGATGCGTCAATAAATCAGTCATGAGCAGAATTTTCATTATACTGATTTTGCGTTTACAATTATTGCCTGTTGTGGGTATGCATTTTATTATCTGTGTGTTTTGATTCATAAAATGTGCATACGTTTTACATCAAACTCATCTATTTTGGATCAAGAACTACTCTCTTTTTAATCTTTTGGAACCTGCCTCCAGTATTTTTATGAATTTGATCAATAATTGTTGGGGAGATTACTGAGGCGACAGCTCTTTACTGAGGAAGCACCGCACAGCGTCAACTGCATTTGTACGTTGGAATTAGGAAAAACTTGTTCGCGTGTTTGAGAAGAGATGAACATATTTATAGCTTAAGGTGCTTTATTCCTCTACAAATTAAAACAGCTGGTAAATTGGACAAGTTTTCATATTACCACTCAAAATGTTAACTAGTAGCTCAATTCGTTGGAATCGATTTTGGCGCTCACGTAGGGTTCTGTTTGTGCTCATGATGGTATTCAGAAAATCTGAGGGAAATTTTCCGTAATTTCAAAGTGTTTTTTTTACCCTAAAATGTGAGGAATTTTCATTTGAGAATTCGTTGTAAGGTCTCTGAATATCAGAGACCTTATCAAGAATGTTTAACCGATTCGTCTAATTACATCCATTATTGTTATAACTACGTTCCAAAAATTTGTCTTTCTGTGAGACAAAGTGTCCTGTTTCATCCAGCTACTACCTTCAGGAAAAGAAACAACTTAAATCTTATTATCTCGAGCAAACGAGGTCACGGCAAGAATCTCAACGTAGCGCAGCGCAGTCGAGTGTACATAGCCTGTTGCAGATGCTTCTGTGCGCCAATTTTCCCTTCAAATCCTGCTCTGTTTAGATCGTCTCGTTGTGTCGGTATGGTAGAGAAGGTCGTTTGATTTTGCTCCAAACTAACATGTAATTATGTTTTCTGTTTCAAATCATCTGATCACAAACAAACATCGCCATCTAAGGATGCTTTATTTCCAATTCAAGCCTGATACAAATCATTTTGTATATTGGTTTTTCAAATGCCTTTTAACTAACACCAGGACGCCATGACGCTTTCCCCCGGTCAAGACCGGTACCCATTTCAGGCACTTGGGTAGAGTGGGGTATTGTGCTCTGAATTTTTCTCCTATACTCAACGGAGAAAATCGCCACCCAGAGCCGGGATTCGAACCCTCGATGCCATCACGGAAGAGCAGGTCCTTCAACCACACGGCTATGACGAGCACTTTCAACAAGGTGTTGAGAGATAGGTATTAAAAATATTGGCATATGAAGTTGTGTTGCTCCATACCAGCCTTATCGTTTGAGTTGCTGCCTCTTGGTTCATGTGTTTTAAGGCAAAGAATAACAAATATCTCCCTTGGAGCCTAAATGAGTTTCAATATTTGGTCCAAATTCTTGGTTAGCTACGTTACCATGCATATATTGCTGCATTGCAATGATGCCTCATTACGAAACGCATTTGTTGTTGAGAGTCTTAGTGATACATCTTTCGCTCGTTCATTTTTTGACATGCGCTAAAAATTGGATGAGAAAAGCCCGAGTTTGAGTTTACGCATTTTCCGGATTCTATTTCTCCGAGCAAGCTGTTCCTGTGGTAAGTTGCGGCGTTGAAAACAGAGAACACGAGTAAATATTTTACTCGACGAGATAGCATCTCACTATCCTCTGTTGAAAGTTGGAAAACAAGCGAAACTGCATACAAATGTAATTTTAAAAGAAAGCGATCAATAAAGTTTACTTTTTCCCAGCGTAATTGCATAGAAATGTATCTGTAAGAGAAAGCAAACAATAAATACTGCATTTTCCCAGCGTAGTTGCTTGTAAATGTGATTATAAAAGAGAGCGATAAATAGAGTTTGTTTTTTCTCATCGTAATTGCATAGAAATGTAACTATAAAAGAAAGCCATCAATGAAATTCATTTTTTACCATTGTAATTGCATAGAAATGTAACTGTGAAAGAAAGCAATCAATACAGTTTATTTTTTACCACTGTAATTGCATAGAAATGAAACTGTAAAAGAAAGCAATCAATAAAGTTTGTGTTTTACCATTGTAATTGCATGCAAATGAAATTGTTAAAAAGAGTTCAATAAAGTTTGCTTTGTCCTGTGCCCTACCACTGCTCAAGACTCGCCTGTTGCGCAGCAGAGACGTCACGTCCACCTTGTCCTGCAGCAGCTGATCGTGCTTCTCCCTCGCCTGGAGCTCAGCTGCCTCCAGCTGGCGGCAGCGCGCTTCCAGGGACAGCAGCTGACTCGCCTGCGCCTGATATTTTATTGTTCGAATAATGTTTTTGGAATTTCATTGCATTATCACATCAATGTATTAAATATGAACTAATTTTTTATACATTTGCTTATAACATAAAAGAATATTTGACACCTCTACATTGCAGAAGTTCAGTTCCAGACATCGTGGTAAGTAAATGAAAGTGAAATAGGAAGTAAAATTCATTAAAAAAAGAATTAAGAGTCATAAAAATGTCTCCCGATACAAAGCCAGCTGCCCTGGTGCCTTTAGCGCTACTGAATTTCTGCAATGTAGCGCTAAAGCACCAGGGCAGCTGGCTTTGTATCGGGAGACATTTTTATGACTCATAATTATTTTTTAATGAATTTCACTTCCAATTTCCCTTCTATTCACCGAGACGATGTCTGGTTCCTGAAAAATGCACTTGATGTATTTAAAAAAGTACTTGTAATTATAAGAAGAAATTACTTGCATGAAAGGAAATGTCATGTGTGAGAGCATGTAGATGTCATGTTCTTGAACGAAGGCGTCATGTGGCTAAAGAGGAGCGCCTGAGAAGTAATGTCCGTGATAAAATGCCTCGTCCGTGACCCGGATGCCATTTCTAAATAGAGAAGTTTAAGGCGAGTGACAAGAAAATTCGATTTTTTTCATCAAGCTCAAATGGATTTTAAGATCGGGAAATTGATTACATGTTGCTTCTTTATTTGGTCCTCTGACTAAAAACCACTTCAAATCAAAAACTTGATGATCAAGCTGTGAAAAATATAAACAAAAAATTCTTGTTATTGCAGACTATGTTCCTAACACAATTGAACATATTCTGTAGTCTATGAGAGCTCATTAGTATCAATGAAAAAATGTCTGACGATAAATTTCGTCCAGCTAAAAAATTTAAATGATTTTCAATCTCAAGGGTCTCGTTACTCATTCATGTATAAAAAACAACGATGTCTTGAAAATGTATTGTCGAAGAGCTGTCATGCCACGTGACAGTTTGCAGGTCACGTGGTAGCCTGCATTCCACGTGGTAGCCTGTGTCACTTGACAGCCTGCACGTCACGTGGTAGCCTGCATTTCACGTGGTAGCCTGTGTCACTTGACATCCTGCATTTCACGTGGTAGCCTGTGTCACTTGACATCCTGCACGTCACGTGGTAGCCTGCATTTCACNATCCTGCATTTCACGTGGTAGCCTGTGTCACTTGACAGCCTGCACGTCACGTGGTAGCCTGCATTTCACGTGGTAGCCTGTGTCACTTGACAGCCTGCATGTCACTTGACAACTTGCTTGTTTAGTGGTAGCCTGTATGTAAAGTAGTAACCTGTATGTCAAGTGGTGACCTGCATGTTACGCGACATGGTTTCCAGGTATTCTTCGCACCCTGCCTCTTTTTCCTCCCTTCAAACTCCGGCTTCTAACCGTCCTCACATTCAGAATATGCTCGGACTATTAGGACCAGCTTCCTTCAGTTTTTTGCACAGTTGTATTCCTTTTGATTCTTCGATCCCAATTTTCTCTTCTATCATCCTGAAGTTGCCCCATTTCTCCTATCAAATGTCTTTTCCTTCTCCCGCAGCCAGTCCGAGAAGCTGTTTCACTAGGTTCATCTTTCAAGACGCTCTCTTTTCAAATTGCCGCATGTTACATGCGTCCTTAGCCACACATATCAGCCATTTTTCATTGCTCATTGTTGTTGCGCTAACTTTTCATCCTTCAGCACTCTTCTTTCTTCTTTGAGATCTAATTCCGAAAGTCTGATCAAAATGTTTACCAACCTCCTCTTATAATTCCATTCATATCCTCATCACCTAGGGAAAACGTTCTAACATGTGTAATTAAAAATGATTAAAATACCAATGGGTTCATTAGATAACAATAGATTAAAATACAGATGATTAAAAAAACAATTGATTCAAGTAAAATAGATTCAAATAAATGTAGTATAACAAAATGCAATCGCAATTGTCATCACTACTTACCTCAATTTGACTGAGGTAGTAAAACTTGTCAACTTCTGTTAATTCCTCATCTTCGGTTTCTTCCTTTTTCTTTTCCTTTTCCTTCTTCTTTCCTCCAGCTTTTTTCTTTGGTGGCATCCTTGCACGAAGTGCTCAATTTATTTTAATTTTCTTCTGTTGTGTTAGGAAAAAACGACATGAGCATCTGAGAGAAATTCACTGTAATTTCCATGTTTGTTTAACAATTTGCAAACTGTTCGTGACAAAGAATTTTACTTTAGCATTCGAGTTCTTTTGTGTCCACTTTGTTCAAATGCAGACTTAATACAAGACACCATGATTAGCGATATTATGCCAATGTCCGATATAAAGTTAACATAGGTGAACCACAATGTCACTCGTCTTACCGTCAGAACGCGTTAAACAGTATATGTAAAAAATTAAAATAAATAGCAAAAGAAACATCTCTCAAACAATATTTGTAATGCATTTTTACATGATAAAGATAACTTAACAAGCATAATTATATTCTACGAGGTTTGAAATTTTCCTTCATTATCTCAGTGGTGCTAGGCAGACAGGAGGTCAACAGCGCTGTAGAGCGGACTGTCACCGTATAAAAAACAGTGGCATAGTACGAAAAAATGGATGCAACAATTTCAACAGAGTGGCATTAAACGTTTTCAACTTAAGGATCCTTGAATTTAATTGCCGGAAGTACCATAATAAAATTCTAATATCTCTAACATTGGTTCAATCAACTTTAAAGAAAAGCGTGAAAATGTATTATATTAATTGGTTATATTTTGGAAAAAACAGAGCTCTCCTTACACACCAAGGAATAATGTTGAAACAAAAATCCCCCAGTGATGAGTTATGTTGTTGAGTGTACGTTGAATGCAAATAAACAGTGATGATTGGAAAACACGAGAGTTATTGTTGAAGTATCCGTTCCTTGGAATAAGGGGAACATCAAACTTAAGTGAACATGCTGGCAGAAAGAAAAAAAAAATTTCATGCTCAAATAACAGAGACATAAATAGTTTTCTAATCCTAAAAAAACAAGGCAACATGACCAACAAAAAAACATGTCATTAATAGAAAAAAACACATACGTTGAAATAAATTCCTTTGCTGGCACATAATAAAATGTATAAAATAATTGAGGTAAATTGCTTGTAAATCCCATACCTAGAAAACGTTTATTTTTGATGGCTCATTCATTTATCCTCTGGAATAGCAGACGAATGACGCTCATGATCATGCACAGGGCCAGTGATAAATTTCAATTGGAGGCAGGGAGCCAATTTACTAACTTTATTCACAACAAAACCGCCTTATTTCAAGTTCATAATCTAGAGCTTTCAGGCCGCAGAACGTTTGAGTGCAGTCGTCAAGATTTTCAATTATTCTCTTTCGAAATGACCAACTCTATTCTGCGTCGTAAAATCAACGACAAGTTGCTCACGTGCCTTAAAATGAGAGGTTTCAGAATGAAAATACACTATTGAGTTAATTTCTAAATGAAAAATTGATCAACTTCAACTTAAAATTGAATAAACTTTAAATATTTGAAGCTCCGCATTGATTCGTTATTCCCAAAAATTCATTGCCATTTGTACTTCAAATGAAATGAAACATTTTTAATTGAATAATTTTTTATAAAGTCATAAATTTCTTCAAAATTTTGCAACTTGTGCAAATGAACTTAATTTGATTAGTGATTAAGCCACTCTCTTCAGATGTATACGTAAACGAAAGTAATTAGAGATATGGGAAAATTTACCTTTGTACTAAAATGTATAGGTTGGAGTAATTGATTCAAACTTAAAACTTATATTTTAATTCTGATCTAGATGCTGCCTGTTCAGTATCACATTATTTTCTTGAATGCGAAATAAATGTTATCCTTTGCCATCTATTAAGTTTTGACGTAGATGAAAAATTGGTTTTAAGAGTAACGCGCTGTGGTTGCCGAAGGAGACGGGAGGAAGATTTGCTGCTCATTACAAGCGGTAGTATTCCTGCCTTCTTCTGCGCTGTGTATTGGTGTTCTTTTGTTTGTGTATTTTGCATCTTGAATACAGTCATCTTGACATTATTGAGCGTATTGGCATCTGGACTATTGTTTTGATTCTGAGAAAGTTTCGGTGAAGAAACGTTGAATGAAAAACCCAGAGGAAGTTTGAAGTGAAAATTTTGAATATGTGTGGTAGGTGACCACATGTTCATGCTGCACCAGATGGGATTGATACTCAATCTTCGCTGAATGTCTATTTCGAAATGCAATTTTTAAATGCAGAATCGACCATTTCATTGAAGGAAGCACCTTTATATAGGTAAATGGGTAGAGGTAACTACATCTTCACAAAGACGTTAAGCTACACAGAATTTTAAATTTTTCCCGTGGACAAAGTATAGCTGTGAGCAGCTTGAAGGTATTTGAGAAATCGTTTAATTTGACAGTTCAGGAATGGAGATAAACGAAATAGGCATTTCCAATGCTATTTTATGATAGATTTTGTAATGCATTTTGGCTGAGATGTGAAATGGCATGACTCGGTCGCCTTGAATTTTCACTTTATGCCAGTTTTTAACAGTGGAAGATCATATTTCCTGTCAGAGCTCCTGGAAATGAGAGGTCTTTTTGTTCCAGGTCAGATGAAACGTAGCCAAGCAAGACATCTTTTTTTCCGATTGGATCTTCCGTTTGCTGTACTGGACATATTAAATTTCAAAATATTGGCCTTACTCTGATGGAGGTGGAGAAAAAAGGACACGACGTGTCGAGTTTTATGGATGAGCAACTGATCATTCTAATGTGAGATTCCTTCCAAATTTTTTTAAGAGAGCGGCTACTGGATATCTTTACGAGAATATTTCATTGACATCTCAAAGACTTCATCCATTTACTGCAAAAAAGTTATTTTTGAGTATAAAATTTGCGCAACTTATTCGCGATGAGAACGAAAATTAAAGCCTTAACGCTGCTTAATAAGTGTACCATATCGAAGAAATATATTTCAGAGTCTCGTATCTCATGATGCTGCTCAGAGGAAAAATCCATCTTGGATTATCCTGTTCGAATAAATATTCCGGTAAAAGAAATTTGCCCTGCCGAAAATGAGCTTACGTATTGCGAGAGTATTTGCACTTTGCATAAAATTAGCAATGTCACAGAATTTTAATGTCTCGTTCGGAACCACTTGCCCCTTGTTTTTCATTAACTTGAAAATTAATGGCATTCAAATGATACATAATGAAGGAATATAGAATTCAGTAAAGGTCCACATTGTTAATACAGTTTGGTTTCATTTATTTACTGCTCGTAACTGAGATTGAATACTATCATAATACTTAATTGCTCAGGCTTTTTTTGAATGTGAGAAAACGGTCGTGTAAAAAATTTAATACATCCACTTAACTTGCACGATTTCACGTAGAGAACGTGTATGGATAAATCCTATATTGCAGGTTTAATGTCCTTCGAGTGATCATACTTCTTTAAAACCTACATCGGATTTTCCATCATTAAAATTACCTCATAAATGAGTGCTCTAACATTGCATTAAGTGCAAAAGCCTGAGTGACCAGATGCTGGAACACTATAGTTTAGTGGGTGTGGGACAAAAATGTCTGAAAGTCGCATCATTGCGTTGGAATTTTAAACACTGCACTGGAATAAAAGACTGACTGTCAGGAAAGAATTAATGAAATGAGCTGCTAGTTTTGAACATTCATTTTCTTTCTTAAAATGATTATTATTAAATATAAACTCAATATTTGTATTCAAAGGGAAGAAGTGTTAGCTCAGGAAAATTAGATAATCCAGTCTGATCATATGCTTTGAGAAGCTTGAAAATTAGGATCGAACTTGTTCTACATCTCTGATTTATGCTCTGAGGAACATACAACACATTAATCACAATTATAAACAATATCTACTGATAACTCAATGCAAACATCATAAAAAGTCTCTTAAGTGCTCAGCCTCATTAATGATACTAAAGGCAACACTCCAACCTCATATATGACCGCTGATGCATGTCCAGTATTATTCAATATTTCTTGAGTACCTTCCTCGTTTTTAAATTTCTAATCTTGAGTACTATTGCTCCATATTATTTACTTTTATTCTAATTGATGTTACCCATGGTGTTTTGTAAAGCAATTAAACACTTTTTTATGATTTTAATGACCCCCCCCCACCTGATCGATTGCGCATGCCCTTATGCGGACATTAGTGTTGTATCTATGGGAATTAGTGCTCCCAGATGGAAAATGTGAGGTCCCTAGTTGATAGTTAGACAGGCCTTCCAGTTTTTAAAACAAAATATGGTTTTTGTTTGATAATGGAACACCGTTTTCTGATTCACTGCTGTCGTTTCATCAACACCTATTAAATTTTCAATCGACTTTCATCTTTATTTATAAGTATTTTTCTCTCGCTTTTTTCAAGCGAAGGGGAGACTCAAATCATGCATAGATGCTCTTTTTGTAATAACTCCATTAATTTGATACTAAATGATTTCTCCCTTTTTCCTATCTTGGGAACAATTTTAAAGTGTTTAGGAAGGCATTCCCTATTTTTCAACATTGCGTATGATTTTTATGAGAATGAGAACATAGGAATGGAGGAATGCGATGGCCTCCGCAGCTATTTACCGAGGAATCGGCTGTGCATGGCCTTCCTGTTGCAGTCGTCGAAGCATGGCTACTGTTTGCTTCATGCACTTCCTGTTACAGTTTCCGTAGCAAGGCTACTATTTGCTTCATGACCTTCCTGTTTTAGCCTTTGTAGTAAGGCTACTGTTTGCTTCATGCCCTTCCTGTTACAGTCATCGTAGGTAGCATGGCTACTGTCTGCTTCTTGATAAGACGATGAAGATTTCGAGCATGAAAGTCACTGCCTGAAATTGAATTCCCTGAATCGATTTGTATGGGTGAAAAGTTATAAAATTGAGCATTCGTTCATTCACAAGTTGCCATAAAAATTACTTAGCAGCTGGCAGCTTTGGGCAGTGAGTAATTATATTATTGTTCAGAGCTCCAAAATCTGTCACTTTTTAATGTAGCTTCCGAATGGCTCGTGAATGTTGTCGGCTAAGCATACTGGATTCCGTCCGTGATACGCTTTGATTTAATCGTCATTTGGACGAATGATGCTCTCCTAAATATTTTCTTCCACCTTCCATCGATAGTATATTCTGCCGATACAACCCATATAACCTTTGGACAATTTATTAACTCATTGTGTTCACTTCTGACATAATTTCATGCCACTGAAAAAGTGAGAACCTAATTCATGTATTACATCATCTTCTTTTAGTTTAAAGTGAAAATTGCGCATGTGTGAAAACTAACATAATTTACGTTGAAAATTCAAATAAAAGTACGACTAGTTTGTTTTGAAAATGGGCTTAAAAAAGTTTTCCGATGAAAATTCACAACCAGTCGGTGTTCTGGTCGATTTTTATGTGTAGTGAAATAATATTAATATAGATATAATTAATTGAGTTATAGAATGCTCAAATGAGTAATTACGCAACACGATGTGGTAATGTAACAGGTAGGATGTGCAGCTGACTTCTTAATTTGATGCATCATATTCCACTACAAAACCGGTTTTCATGCTTAGATGAAATATTTCTAAAGTTTAAAATGAGATTAAGATTGCTAGAATGACCTCCTAAAGAATCGGACTAAATGTGATCAATTTACTCTCGTTGTCTTAGTACAGAATAAAGTCGTAATCGGCCTACCCTGCCTACCCTGTAGAATGCAGAATAAAGTCGTATTTTACAGGGTAGGCTGCGTCGGCATGGCATTAAGAGTCAATTGCTAATGAAAAAGAAAGCTAGGGACAAAGGTCCTAAAGAGCCTACGGTCGCTATCACACGACCGTCACCGTGAATTATGCAAGATGAAGGCGCATTTTAGCAAGATTTACGGCCCGAGGCACGAAAAATTTTCGCTTAGTGAGCTTGTTTCTGTCGCAGTTTTTCAGCGACAGCGATGCTTCGGTTGAGTGATGCTCCAGTCCAGCGATGCTCCAGTCCAGCGATGTTCCAGTCCAGCGATGTTCCAGTCCAGCGATGCTCCAGTCCAGCGATGCTCCAGTCCAGCGATGCTCCAGTCCAGCGATGCTCCAGTCCAGTGATACTCTAGTCAAGCGATGCTCCAGTCCAGTTACTCTAGAAAACTAGGCCCAACTACGTGCTGTAGCACTAAGTGTAGCCAAATCTACTTAGAACGTACTCTGCCAGTTGTACCGGTACGACGGCGTAAGTTGTTCGCAAATCTGGCCCGGGTGCTTGAAATTTCGCTAATCTACAGCTTTTGCCTATGATACTCGCAGTAACTCCTTAAATATTCTCGTTAGAAGAACGCTTCGTCCCTACGCTCATGCGAGTATATATTAGTCCAGTTTTGATATAATATGTTGGAAAACTTATGAACTGCATTTAGTCGTAATTTAACATGCACTTAAAAGGCTGAAAATATCTACAGTGTTTTTTTTGCATTTCACTGTGTTCGATTACAACTAAACCTAATAAAAAGGAAAGAATATCAACTGCTATCGTTGGCCTAATTTCAAAAGTATTTCCTGGATACTTCTTAACTCTTATGCGATGCAGATTTCCTTTACTTGTTTTAGTTTGTCTCGTCGCTAAATCTATGGCTCGAGCAATCCCCTTAATTACTTTTATCAGGTCACATTTGTTTTCTTTTCACAGCGAGTACAGAATTTTCTTTCGTATGTGTACGGATCTGAAAGAAATTTAAACGAATAAAGGTAAAACCTGTATTCTATTTTAATAATTTTTTAAGAGGAAACTATAACATATTTGTCTTAATGACTGAAGACTTTATGTATACTGACAACGTTTTTTTTCCCCTGCAAACTTAATGGAAAAATTTTATAAATCACTCGATGAACCAAACTACAGAATTTGAAATGCTTAAAACGCCTTTAAGTTTTAAGGTTTCAAATCATTTCAGCAGAGAAAATTTATCACAAAACCAAAAATTTTTCTTTGTTACAGACAAACGAAAACTTATTAAGGGTAGAACGTTAATTTCCCACTTGTGTGGATTTGATCCAAAAATCTACTATAAGTACGGTTGCGCTTAGTTGAAATTAATTTGAAAACACAGTGTTGAGGAATTAGCCTCTGTATTGTAAATTTTTTCAAACACAGACAACCCGAAGCATAAGTTTCACAGCATCACATTACAACGAACTGTAACATTAGAAATAATAACTCTGAATTCACTTTTACAGAGTCAAATAGCGTAGGATGAACTCTGCTAGGGCATCAGAGGTGAGGAAAAACTTCACGTATTTTTTGCTGAGTTTTGTGCTCCCCAAGGGATGACAGTAATCAGCTGTCACTTGCACCACAGCAGCAAGATGACAAGTTTACACTTCTTTCGTCGTATCACCAAGCCTTGTTATTCGAAATCAAAGAGAAATTTGTGCTCCCCCTTGAAGACCGGCCAGCACCAGCAATAGAGAACTTGTGACTGGTAAACAACATGGTTGCCATGGCGACACAGAAGCCAAGCTTGCCTATACAATTACTGGTGGCGATACCGGGCGCAGATTGCTTATCTAGCAACACCATCGCACCTAAACACTCGTACGTTGTCACTGATTGGAGCCACGCCTTCGAAATGCCACCAGAAACTGTAGCCATAATCGTCTGCTACTGATTTTAATACGCCCTAATCCAATATTTATTGCAGCTTCATTTCGATTAGGGAATTGTTTGTGTTATACAGCAGCGTAAATCCATTTAAATTTTAGGTAAGACATATTTAATTATTGATTTATGGTGAAATGTTGAAAACGTTTTTGAGTAATTGAATACAGACGACTCCTTTTTGTTTTCCACTTCTGCACTGCAAGAAAAACTAAAAGTCATTAAAGCAGTCAGTACAGTACAGTCCAGCAATAGGCAAGCACTGGAAATGAAATTTTAAATTCCAATACACATGCAATTAAAATGTTCATGTATAATTTAGTTTTCATTTTCATCACAGAGTTGAAATTTCCGAGAAATAGATCGATTGGTGATGACAAACGCAGGTTAGTTCCATTCTTCGATCGTCAGAATTTGCTGAAAACGACTAGACATCTACCAGAGCCCCATGCTGTACTGTGCAGCAGGAGGTTTTCCAATTGCTGACTTGATGTGAACTTAAGTTTGTTTAGTTATTATCACGGTCTAAATTATTCCGGATCTTCATCACTCCGTTAAGAATTTCTCTTGACAAAATGACTTTATGTCAACCGAAAAGTTACTTCATTGCTTCCTTCACATTTTTCAACTACATGTTTTGAAAAGAGTGTCGTTTCAATTATTAGAGGATTAAAATTCCCCATGTCCACAGGAGTTTTGCTATTTTTACCCCATTTGGTTTACTTTTAACAATTCCTAACATTTAACTATGGTTCGAGTTTGTTCCCACCAGCTTGTCGATATTTTCTAATGTTTTATCTTAGCTGTGTCATGCATTTCATTTTTTATCTAATAGGGTAACAATTTAGCTATCTCTTGAATATTATTCAATTTAAAAACAAACACTTCTATCTTATTAAACAGACTCACTTACAGACACTTTCTTCTGATGCGAAGAAAAGTTCTGTTTCAGATTTTGGAGTCTGATTTCTACCCTTCTAAAATACGACATTAATGTTTTGAATAACAGAGAAAAGGGGATCTTAAGCTAAGCAGTCAGCAGGAAGACAAAAATGATAGGTCACACCAATCACAAAAACGAAAAAGTGACATGCATGCACTTTTCAGTGAATTGAAGCTTTTGGTCAGCTACTCTCCTACCTATGTAGTATCTCATGGGGAATAATTGTTGATCATTCGTCGTTGAAGACGTGGCACATAAACCTCTATATACAGACTGTCACTAGCGACATGCTTGTACGTTAGCGATGTAAAATATAACACAAATTCCCATTTAGAAAAGTAAATCCATTCGTGTTTTCGCAACGCTTCCCCTCGCAGTAGAAAACAATGCCTTCAGGTGATCCGATGCATTTGGCTTAACATATTTTTAGTTGACGACTATTGTGTACGAGTCGATTTAGAAAAAAATCATATCCGAAGAACTTTTTCTTTTTCGAGCACAGAGGAATTTTACAATTTTGATGTTCAATTTTATACATGAACGTAGTGGTTTTAAAATTTAGTTATTCCTTGATACTCCTTGAGCGCAGAAACTATAACTGTGATTGATGATTCTGGAAAAAAATAACAATCTTGTTCTTCAAACGTGTTCAGATATTTAGCGCTACAAGAATGCTAACACAAACTTGTTCCATAGACCCACCGCGTCAATTCATCAAGACAAGCACTCTCCTTCTCCTATAGACACCTTTATCTTCTAGCAACGAAGTACGTTCAACTGAATAACATTTTTCTACCGAACCGATGCTGCCTGACACTGAACGTCTTTTCTCCTCCTCGCAAACCTTCACCTGGAGCAAAGATGCACCCCGCTCACAAAGCGCGCATCCTCGTCTGTAATATCCACTCAGTCCTTCTTCTCTTTATGTGTTGACCCATAATGGACATGTCACTCATTCTCCTGGCATGGACCCCTCAGTTACCGCTTTTCTCGGCTAATAACCCAATTCGTTTCGTTGCATTTGAAAAGAAAGCAATTTCCTGAGCTACAATTGACGGGACATGAGCAGCTGAGGGTCAGTACGCGCAGCACACCTAGCCTGGAGCAGAGAGAGGCTTCAGGAATGATGGAAAAATCACGTGCTAATTAAGAATGACTACAATGAATTTACCATCAATTAGAGTTGAATTTGACATAAAGTAAATACAATGATTACTGTAACGAAAAACTTCTGCGGTGATTCAAAACTTTCGGTTATGCCAAATTAAAGTAAAGATTTGGCATGTAATGTTCATTTATGTAAATGAATATTCTACTCCCGCAACCATTTTACATGTTTCAGCAACCATAGCAACCGTATACCAGTCACTCAGTGCAACTACCTATATCTGTTACTAAAACCACATTGCCTTATGGTGCACCCATGTTATTGAATTGAATAACCACGTTACATGTAAACCCAACCATGTTACTTGTCACCACAATCAAATTACTGACTAGAAGACCAATACTCCTTGATAGCGTAACCCCCTTACATGTTACCACAATGGCTTTACTGCATAGACTAACCATGTTTCATAGTTGGGCAATCAAGTTACTAGTCACAGAAGCTGTAACATAACTGATGAAATATTCCCTAAAACGTAATCGTATTCCTTCTTATTGGAGTCCTATTGTCTGGAATGCCAAATGCTAGGTACTCATTAGAGCACCGTTATAAAATGTTTCTCAACCAAGTTATCGCGGAGATATTTGCTGCATGTGATGATCGAGACGATCTGTATGCCATGCAGGGCGCACGCACACGACATGTAGGTGTACAAATTTTCTTCATTGAACTCCTCATCAAAAAGGAAAAAGCTATCAGCGTGCAGCATAACCATAAAATTGGTAACATAATGGGAACGTTTGCTTGGGACTTGTATTCATGTTGTTTGAAAGAATAAAACAATTCGATGGTTCATTAGGAATGTTAATTAGAGTTTTAATTCCGGAAAATTTTCGCAAAGGAAAACTTTGTTCGTGATTCGTATGGACCAAAAATTTGATTTTCATATATTTTCCGATATCAAGAAAATTTTTAATTTTCGACCTTGTTAATATCTCTGATAAATAAACTGTACCAATTGCTGAACATTCAGTTATAAACAACTATACATGATCATATCCAGAACGGGACAGAGATTCAAAAGAGCACACGCATTCCATATCCAGTTCCCTCAGCAGTTCAAATTATCGGATGCATTGCATTAATCTGTCCCAACGCTCACCTCACTGATTTTTTCAAATCAGTCTCTGTTTTATAGCAGAAGTACATTTATTTCACCTTATCACTTTCATAAATCGGTGCTACCTCACTCTCGATATGATCTCACCCGTTTACTAGAAAGTCTGCTCGATAATTGTTTCAACTTTCTTATTTTTACTTTTCTGTCTGCGTCCCTCGTGTTATCGACTTGCATCATTTTTGCCAAGCTTCTAAAGGCTCTTCAATTGAAATAATTCTTTCTATTCCTAATTCTTAATACTACTTTCTAGTCTCTAGATCTTTGAAGAGTTTCTCACACGTTTCTTCTCTTGAGGTTTGAGCATAGCTTAACAAGTACAATGAAGAAGCGAAAGTAGTTAAACCTAGTATGGCTGCATGAAAATTTCGGAAAAACCATTTCACAGGTAATTCAAACAGAGTGTTTATTATCCCCTAAAACATTCACTCACTCTTTTCTGTATTTCCCGATTGCACGGATATTTCGGCCGATTCTTTCACAGTTTGTCAGTTCTCAATGGGCGGTGGAGTGAGCCACAATGATTCTGTAGTCAGGAAAATGTTCAGCCGCTCACCATTACGGCTGCGAAGGCGAGGTTATGGTCGCGCCAAACGAGAACGTTGGTGCAGTTTTGATGAGCCCGGCCCATGTGCTCTCCTCAGATCCCTCGCCGTGCCTCAGGTACTAATCATCTGCGTGGCTAGACAGCAGCAGCCTTTTGTGCTCATCATTGAGTCTTCTTTCTAGTGTTTACTGTATCCAATGTACGATGAATGTGAAACGTATATCGCAGCAGCTTTGCGTGAATCTATCCTTTTCAACTTAGTCTACTCAACACTGCAGTGAAAAGTCATAGTCCTTCAAAAAACTGGCAGGTCATTTTTAGATACAATTTGTTGTACTGTTATATGAAATGAGAGGAGAACTTCATTTTGTTGTGGCTGATGTCTTAAATTTTAATTTGAAATAATAAAAATACAATCCAGCTATCTCCATCGACTAAAAACACAGACAATTCTACAGAATTCTCTTCTAAACAACAGGCTGACATTCTACTCCAGAGAAAACGTTTATGCAAATGATATGATGTTTAATTCCAAATCCCATTAATTAATTGTCTCGGATGGGGTTTTTTATTCATTCCCGCGTGTCAACGAGAATCATTTGAAAAAAAAATTTATCTGCCACTATGCTTACGGGCCTGAGCTCACTAAACGTACAGTAAGGAGGGTACGGTTAAAAACGACAAAAAATGTTGATAGACTATGTGAAGTGTTTCATTTCACTCAAAAATGAGAAAGGTTTTCCATGGTGTGGAAATAGCCACCTTAATAACTGTGTCAGAAGCTGATGTCACGGTTTAACAAACTCTTATTAAGTCATAAGCAATCTCAGAAGCATTCTCCCCAATGACGCTATCATTACATCGGTTGTGAGCCATTGCTACTATGGCCATCTGCTCGTCAGACCGGACAATTTCATTTGCTATGCCTCCTTCATTTTCATTGAACAAGACTTTTCATCTTTAGATTATTTCATGGCTCCGAATCACGGTACAAGTTCACTTCTTTCACAAGTTGAAAGAAGTCATTTTCAGATCATCGTAGACAATTCTTCTCTCTATCCTAGGACTTATTATGCACCCTTTGGGCATCTTCTTCTAGATTACACACACTTCGTGTATCTATGTCAAAAGCCTGTAGGGGTTTAAAAGCAACCCAATCTTTTTACATCATCTTCCTCTTCTAACTTTTCATTATTGGGAAATTGTTCTAGTTCTACATGTACAATGTACATACGTGATAAAATAAGAAGACAATCACTTATTATTTTTACTGAAATGAGCACTCAATTGTTAAAATTCTATAACCATCAGTCTTTAGAAGGCAACGTTTCAGCTATTATGACAACATGAATTGCGGCTTGTTGTGATCCAGGACTTCCACTTGGAGGCCAATCCTCGAAGTCTCAAAACTCTTAACAACGCTTAACCGCGCCCTGAACGGTTAATCTTGCGACCTACTATCTTTTTTTGTGCTCGCTGAGTTGGAGGATCTTCACCGGGTGCATTTCGACTATCGTATAGTCAACCAAGAATTTAGAAATTATCATTAGATGGAATCTGTGGACAATTAAAATAGTTATTTAATGCTCTATTACCAGTGAAACAAATCAAATAAGTTCCACGCTACACCCGCTATTTGCGTTTTTGCTGTCTAAAATTTTTCCTCGGTTTTCGACCATCGCTTGGGAACGAATCGTGGATGATGACTGTAGTTTTAAACAATTTGTCTCCACGAATTATATAACATTGAAACTGTTACTTCATGGTTCACGCTAAATTCACAGATGCAGAATGATGTTAATGAATTCGAATGATCTGCATGAAACAGTATGATTCATCAATACACCGAACATAGAAAACATATATCCAACAAAAATATATGGAATGTAATTTTACTACATTTTATCTATTTAATATATCTTTGCACAAAATGCTTTCGAACATTTGAGCTAAGAATTTCATGTTTCATCCACCTCATAATATGTACAACCGAAACTATTTGATAAATCATGTTATCAATGCCGTTGGAAAAATATGTAATAGCTAAAATTGCACAACCAAATTCCGCACTTGCCTACTGGATCAAAACTCAGCAAACCAACTAACAAAGACCGCAATAAAACAATCACTTTAATTTGACATCCATCAAAACAGAACAACTTATACATTTACTGAGCCCACTCACCTATTAAAATGTCAATCTTATTATCGTCGAATTTGAAAATTCCTTTTAATTTTCCGATATTTCATGAGTTTACCTGACTCGTTTAATTAGCTTGTGAAATGGCCGCTGCGTTGAAATCCGAGCTACTGAAATATTTCCATCGTTCAGCCTAGCCTGCATGCGAAGTTAGTTGGATGATTCTCCAATATCCTGTGATATTCATTTAATAGTTTTCAGTCTCTCTCTTAGTCTTTGACGATTCTTAATGTTCTTGCTTAATTTATGGTAATTTTGCTGCGAGCTCTCACGCAGAATTCATGTAAGCTGAATTCCTTTGTTAAATATTCTGATTTGAGTAACAATTCCGTAAAATTGAAGATGTTCACAAGCCAAACTTTACTTTGTTTCAAAACTCGAGAAATTCAATTTATCCATGGTTATCTTCAAATTGTAGTTCTGTAATCGTCAGTAAAATAAGATATTCCTCACCAATTTACAGCACTCGTGTGAAAGACCCATAACTGCTTCTTGCAGTGCTGGGAACGGTAAATAATTCTAGCAATGAAGCTTGCTCTAGCTTGGAAGCGCCCTTCTGACACTTTGAGCGTGTGCCGATATTGCATGATACGAATGGGTAAGGTCAAATTTGCTTGTCTTGAGAATGGAAACTTGCCACGAATAAACACAGAAAAACTAATTCATATGTAATAAGGAAAAAACTCAATGAGAAAATTAACTTTGCAGAAAACGATTACAAGTTTGTGATAAAAAAGTTTCTATTATGACATTCTTTGGAAGGAAAAAGCACAATTATTGAGTTGGTGTACAGATTCTTTGACAACCGCTTTGCATCTTCCCATTCCGTTTGTCTCTCTTCTGTGCTGAATAGAATTGTGCATTTGAGTGTTATTACGTCATAACGTGATATGAACAATTCTGAATCTCCCAAGTAAGTCACTTACAGCATTCTGAAAATTTTCTTATGAGTAAAAATTGCCAGTCGAGCAGGTGAGTAGCAAAATCTGTTGAGGTAGGAAAACTCAAAAATTCTTTGGTTTGAGTTATGTGTTTTATTTTTTAAGACCCTCCACAGCGAAAAAGCGTGGAGAAATGTGTCAGATTCAAAGTAGTGCAGATTATTTAGAGTGAGCACAGGGATGTGCTTAATTATATTTATCACATTCTGATTTCAAATGGAAATCAGAACTCAAATTGCGCCAGCCAAACAAAAATTATGACGAAAAGAAGGTGGTGATTTTAATGAATATGTAGACCACAAACTGTCATTTTACTAGTAGTTATCAACAACAACGTGTAACTCACGAACTATAAAACTTTTGCAATATCAGAAATTGAAGCTCATTTTAGTTATGTAAGTACAATGTTTCATTAGAAGGATATCACTCTACAGCCCCTAGCGCTACTTTCTTTGAAGTCCTGCGGTTTTTGGCCAAATATGCCATAATTTACATACCTCTGTCGAGGGTCTTGAGCATCCTGCGGCCTAGAATGAACTGATATTTCATAGGTGACTCCACTTTTGAGTGTGCTCGATTTTCAATTTTCAAATACGTGAATTATATGTTTACTTACTACCGGTTGCGAAGTGTTATATTATGGGTTGTTCTGAATATATTTCACCAAGGAAAAGTTGCTGTGGTTATCGATCTTGGAAAAGTGTATCGTCCTAACATGAAGCTGCCAGACCTTTCATTTTGAAGTCTCTCGTGAATAGTTTCACCAAAGTCCCTTGAACAAAACCCGATCGATATTCACGATTTTCTGGATACTTCGAACTTTGACGAACTCCTTAACTTGAGGAACGAGTGTTGCTGTTCACAACTTTTGTTTAGTATTTCAAAGTATAATACGCATGCATTACAATAATTTAAGATGTTGAGCAGAGAGCCACAAGTGTATGAGTGTATGCCACAGATAAGATATGGGCAGAAATTTCTCAAGTAGTTTGGACGTTTCCACTTCACTTTTATCTTTGTGCACGCTTGGGCTAGATCGTTCGAGTCTTCTATTGAGAGGAGCCACTCGAATTACTACACACTTGTTAGCAAAGATACAAATATGAAATGCAGGCACGCTGGTTTCCTATATGCAAGCCGTCAGGAAGTCGACCTTTGCTTGTCATGGTTAAGTGCTTCTTATGCAGTCACCCTCCTACTCATCTACCTTCTCTGCAGTCACTCTCTTGCTCCTCAGGTTCATGAGTAGTCCCTCTTCCACTTTTCTATCACCGCTGCAGTCACCGTGCCACTCATCTAACGCCTCAGCTGCTCACGCTCTTACTTCTCTATCTCCTCTGCACCCTCCTTCTCCTTAACCTCATCTGAAGCCACTCTGCCACTTCTCTACCTCCTCTGCAGCCTCCCACTCTTAACCTCTTCTGCAGTCACTTTCCCACTTCTCTACCTCCTCTGCAGTCACCCTTCCACTCTTAACCTCTTCTGCAGTCACTTTCCCACTTCTCTACCTCCGCTGCAGTCACCCTCCCACTCTTAAGCTCTTCTGCAGTCACTTCCTTACTTCTCTACCTCCTCTGCAGTCACCCTCCCACTCTTAACCTCTTCTGCAGTCACTTTCCCACTTCTCTACCTCCTCTGCAGTCACCGTGCCACTCATCTAACACTTCATCTGTCACGCTCTCTCTCTACCTCTTCTGAAGCAACCTTCTTTTTCTTCAGCCTGATGTGTAGTCACTCTCCCACTTCTCTCCCTCTCTGGCTCATCAATTTTTCTTTCCTCTCCTTCATCAGAGAAGAGAGCGCAAGTATTTTGATGGTGGACGATATGAATGAAGCTGAAATTGAATAATAGTAATCCCTGAGCGTTCAAATTTTGCAGATGGACGCAAATTTCTTTAGAGTTATTCATCAAAGTCTGAATTGGATTAGAGATTATGTTCTTTAGTGATTATTTGTTTCATAAATATCTGGAGCAAACTGAAGTTGAATGCTCAGTTACGTCAATAAATGATGATCTAAATGCTATGGCATAATCTCATAAATATTTTTGAATTAGGGGTGGATCCTGTAATGAATGCAATAGAAATTTTAAATTTACATGGACGGAAAAAGAATGAATCAATATTGATGATTTCCTTCTTTGTAGTGATCTGGTATGTAAACCAGAAGATGTAACATGAACGATTATCACTAAAATTATTACATCTTCAAAATTTGGAGTAACATACTCAGCAGGAAACAAAATATGAGGTTAAAGTCAAGTTCCGGTAAAATGTACGCACTATTTACTCATGACAAAAACACGTTAGTGTAACATGTAATCTAAAATGCACGAGCACCTGAACAGCTTTCTGGTGCACAAACTAATAACATTCAGCATACCATGCTGGTACTAAGCAGTAAACTACAAGTGGTGAAAAAGTCAAGTTTAATTTCGAAGTAGAATGAGCCAATTTTCGCGACGTCTCAATTTTGGCGATGCATGGAGTTTAAAATACAAAAAAAATTATCCGCCAATGACCCATGCGCAAGTTCACCCCTGCGTTAATTTGTCTCCTTGTCTTCTAAAACTGCGGCGAGCAGCCAGGAGTCTGAGCAAACCTGGGAAAAACGCTCACAAAAGCTGACGGTTTCCGTTTGTCTCGTTAAAGAGAAACTCCAGTGAAGTAATTTGCTGTTTCACATTCAAAACTCTTAGCTGGAGCACGTAATTACAGGCAGACGTTCTAAAACTTCCGATTCCATTCCAGGAACTTTTGGTCTAGAAATGCCTTCATTCTAGAACAACAGACAATTCGGGCACATGGCTGTCTCTGTAAGGTGGAATAGCAACTGATATCAAGAGTGAAGCTACAGTTGGGGCGCACATGAGGTATATTTCTACACCTTATCGAGGTGAACAATGTGAAAGCCGTAACCTGGCAGCATCAACGAAGTATTCTTTTCAATATTAACCAAAATACGTTGTCGTAGCTGCACAGCTAATTGTACAGGTTCTGTCAAGTGTAGCGTGGCTAATGTGACTCCGAGCGTAGGCAGTTAACTACCAAAACAACTTCTTGAATTGGTTCAAAATCCAACCACTGCTCTACACCACTGTACTTATTCGTTAATACATAACAGCAGCACAGTGTTTATGCGTTGTTTTCGGCGCGCCTATTCCCTATTGTTTTCGTGATTCCAGCTTGATTTTTGAGAAGTGCTCATTTCAGCCGTTGTCATTTCTCATTAGGGCTATGCCTGTCATGAAAAGGAGCATTTACATGAAGCTATAATACAAGTAGAAAGATGAACAGTTGGAATTAGGGTACCTTTCGTAATATAAACGACATGAATCTTAATGAGAATATTCGATAAATGAGTGAATCAATTTGTAAATTTAGCATTTAGCATCTTTAGCATCTTTAAGACTGAGAAAGTCATGATAAAAACGTATAATGTATGAGTCAGGCCAATTTTGGGAACACGTAATCCGGGAATAACGGCCACATTTGACGTTCACTGGAATCGACTTAAATAAGTACGGGGATTATCAATCCGTCCTAATCGCCGCACCAATTAGACTGGCGGCATGCCAGCACGATCAATGACTGTGATGCAGGCCCTTTCTCCAGGAGTAGTCTCAAAGGATCTTGATCAATAAGACACAATGTTTCAACTTTAGCGTTTCTTCAAGTCAGCTAAGGATTGAATCCTTTTCAGAATTCTCTTGAATAAGTGGAATTATTATTTATAGTTTTTTAGGACGAATATAATTCTATATAAGGGACTAATAACACAAGAATTTTTCTGCTGTCTGCTATCTAACATTATTCAGTCTTTACACTTAAAGAAATGTCTGAACGAAATAAACTAAGTTTTCACTGGAACTAATTAGCGTTTCAATATCAAATACTTCTGAAATTGAAAGTTAAATATAGATTTCCTGTTAACTTTTATTCGAAGGTAATAACTTCGAAATTCATTGGTCCGGAATTCGTGGTTGAAATGTTCTTGTTTTAAATATCCCTCAATTGTTCGACTGGAAATCCCAGAGAGCTTGAAATGAACTGGAGGATCCATATGCAGTTCAACAGCCACAAAAGCAATGCAAAAGCATTGATGCAATTCAACAGCAATAGAAGCAGTGCAACTGCATCAACAGAAGTTCAGCAGTTACTGGAAATACAACAGCCACCAACAGTAGTTCAACAGACATTAAAGTAGCTCAACATTTGTTTTACAGCCCCCAAAACAGTGCAACATTTTCAACAGTAGTTCAACAGCCAACAACGTAGTACAACACCAACAGCAGTAGCTCAACAGCCACTAAAGAATTACCACATGCACAATCAACAACAGTGCAACAGCCGCCGAAGCAGTGTAACACTATAAAGACTAGTACAACAAACATCAAAGCAGTGTAACACCGTCCACAGGAACCGAACGCCTGAAAATACTACAAGACTTCACTATTTGTTCAAGTCCATGCTCAGCGAACAATGTTCAGCTTGTTATAAGCGTTTGGTTTGCTGACTGCATTTGCTGTTATTCTGCACAATCTCAGTTGCTGCACGGTGCAAAATCCACGAAGCTGGAAGCTTAGTTCTGAAAATTCTTCGAAGTTTGCCAGAATTTCCTGGGTAGTGCTTTTGCTTGGCAGCTTGTGTTGCAACAGTCTGAGTGACTGCAAGAGCTTCTACCAAGCGAACACATTTTTAATGAAATTGAAGCTATATCTCCAGTGTCAAAAGCAGTGAGATTCCGAGTACTACAGTGGTAAGATTCCGAACACACAAATGCAATATTGACACCGTACGCAAATTCAAGGATGATATTTACCTCTTTGTGCACAAAATTTTCCCAGAAATTGAGTACCAAAGAGTTATTTTTTCTGTAAATTTCATTGTGGAAATTTGAATGCATCTTCGTTGAATTATACATAGGTCTTATGTATGAATAACGTTGACAAAAAATAAAAAATATAGATAAGCTTCAGGCGTAGCTCACTCCACTCAACAAGCACGTCTTGCTCTCTTGCATTCTGGTCCTCACATACTGAGTAGATCCCAAAGGTTAAATCTGTATTTCATCACGGTATATCACGTTCTCGGTGAAAGGGCAAAGCTAACCCCGGCAGAGTAACTCAGTGATAATATGTCGCTTGACACCTTCAAAGCTTTTTAGAACCGGATTTAGTGATAACGCAACGAAACGCTTTTTTAATAATGAATTTTTCTTTTTTTGTCGTTTTATACAGTTTAATGTCTTTAAATATCATAATTTATAACTCAAGCCTAAGTGCATGAGACAAAGATCCGTTAAATTGTAATTTTTACTGAAACACTGCAATGAGGTAGTTTCTTGTGTCTTCTTATGAATTGATAATTCTGATCAACCGATAATTCGCAATTGCCGACTCTTCCCAGCCCCATACGGAATGACATAAACATTGTGCCTCAACTTACATATTTTAGGATTGAAAATACTGTCACTCTGTACTGTGAAATTTGCACCTAAATCCGATCAGACTGTCGTTAATCAGTATCACATAACTGAACAGTGCCAGCGCTGCGTAGAAATATTCACTCTACCACAATGGACATTATTTTCAGCAGAGATGTCCTGCGTAAAGTGGTGAAATTTTGCGATACCGCAGTGCAGCGTCTGTCGCAATCTAAGATGTTGCGGCGACCTGCCCTGGCGCGAGCGTTACTGCGCTGAACTGCGTTGTGAGAGCCTTAGTGGGCTTATCTGCACACAGACCCACGGGGTGGTTTTAAACTGGGTGCAGCACGCTGTGTATGATTTCCCCCAAAAATTTAAGTCAACGCATGTGTAAACTAATCATTCACAGTATTGTACATTTCAGAACAAAGCATTATAGGTGACAAAATTCGCGAAAATTCGCAAGTACATAGAATTATTCAAAAATTAATTTTTTAAGAAAACAACCGTGAACTGTCGTCTAAATAATATTTCCGGCTCAGAAGTGCAATTACATAGGTGGTGGTGAGTGTCCGAGATCGAAGGTATACAGATACGCTGTCAAATGCTAGAGCAACATTGTCCATTAGTGATTCTCATCGTCTTAATGCTTCTAGGAATGTTGCTCCATCGTAATGGATGACTTCCACACGGTAGAAGTTTTCATTTAACTCCTGTAAAATATCATATAACAGATATTCAATGATTTAAATTATTATGTCTGGGGAAATGCTCGGTGGAGTAGAATTTATCCATGAATCACAGTCCTATTTTTGGGTGTTCACATCTGATTAAATTAGAATGACTAATTCGAATTTACCAAAAATTTGAAAAAATTGCTTATAAGATTGCGAGCATTTCTTAAAATAAATATTTTGTTGAGGGAAAATGTCAAACATGGTATTGGACTCCACTGGGAAACTTCTCACAATCTAAATTGAGCTAATTTTAAATGTAACATCGCCGACGCTTTGCTCTCTAAGGACACCCTGAATATATTTGGCCGATTGCTTGTAAAGTTTGCGTCTTGGTTCAGCCACGAGGAAAATTTTATCACCATCTGGCCTCGAATGTTTTTTTTTTCATTTTTTCTCCAACAGAGCAAGCGTCTTCATGAAACACATTCTTTCCAGTGCCATGCCTTCGATCGCTGTAGTGATCAGTGTCATGAGCAGAACACGGGACGGCTGCTCTGTGTGATTCATAGTTATCCCATTGCTTGATGATTTAAATTATATTACCAGATCATATTTGAACTATAGTGTGACTGTTAAGCTATCCCGTTCCTGAAATATGTAAAAGTTTAACCTGCAATAGTTTTCTTACGTCTTTCCTAAGGTGTCGAAAACATTCATCAATGATGAAAGAGATACATGGTTATGCATTATGAATGCGAGTATTGTATATGAGTACAGTCGTATAGTTCTCCAGAGTTGAATAAAATTAACTTGTAAAGCGCAGATAATTTAGAGGAATAGGATGTTTTATTTCACAAATGATTGTTCCTTAACGATCACATTATCACAAAGCTGATCATTATACTGGCTGGTTTAGTGATGGCTCGTAAACATTTCACAAATTTCCATTATTCAGAATTTCATTTTTGAGGAGATAACACTGGTCAACAATTTTGGAAAAGTTGTGTGCTTCTTCAATGATTTTAGTTGATTCATATGTATTTTCATTCGATGAATCCAAATATCACGTTGAAAAATGTATATTGGCTACAGGTCCAAAGATACGAGGCACGCAATATTTGATTAATTTATTTCAATATACAATATATGTCATTATGTTTTAAACTTTAATCCATATCTACTCTCTGACTTTTTGCTTGGAGCTTATAATAGGTTGAACAGTCGTCTCTTATCAGTGTCCAACAATAGTCTGCAAGCATTGTTGTGTTCCATTTACCCTGGTACCTCTTTTCCATGATTGAAATATCTTGATGAAATCTTTCAACATGTTCGTCACCAACTGCTCCACAGTTTGCTGGGAAAAGGGCTAGATGTGAATCCAAAAAGTGGATTTTAGGTGACATGTTACATCCCATGATCTTGAAAGACTTGATGAGGTTTTCCACCAATTCTTCATAGTTTCTCCCTCTTTTGTTTTAAGTTTATGAAGTATTTTACATTAAAGTCACCTACCTTTCGCCCTCCAAATGTAAACTTGTACAGCACAAACACTTTCTGTGACTGATGAAACAATACTGAGGGCAGAGAGACTGAGCGTAGTGAGCAATATACACGTCCGCCAGCCTGTAGGAACGTGTTGAGACATGTAGGCGTATCACGAGAAGTATAGCTACCAAACAATTTCAACCATGATATTTGTTACCAGCAACTTAAAATTAAATGGAAAATGCTACTATGGTTTCCGAAGCATTTTGGTTGTTGACCAGTGTTATTCTCTCATTATTAATATGAGCTATAAAAAATCAACATTGAGCGATTTAGATTTACTGCCTTTTTCGATGTTATTCGTATTATCAAAACTAAAATTGCCCTATGTGTTTCAGGTCACATAAGTCAAAAACATGTGTTTCAGGTCACAGCAACCAACTCATATTGAATTCTACAAAGTCTTAAAGATGAGCCTCGCTGTATTTTTGACTTACTAATCTTCTGAAGCGCAAGAATATTTAGGGTAACAATCCGAGTATTAGTCTCAAGTGCCACTGAAGACCTGAAGTGCAAAGCTTCTATGATCCTCCAGTGGGGATATCGAGTAACCTCCTTGAAATCCTCTTAGCGACTCGTAATATCTTGACTCTCAAAACTCTGAAGAAAACCTCCAGACTTTTACTTCCGGTGATGACTTGGGCGCAGTAAAGCGGATGATGTATTCCAGCCCGGGTGGTGAGGTGTTAAGGCATTTGACCTGGAGTCGCTCCGTCGCATGGATCTTTGCTCAGTTTTGCCGGGCCGGAGAATGGAGCGGTGTGAGTGAGAAATGAAAACACAGAATAGACTCCTTGTAGAAAGAGGCTCTGAAAATCGTCACTTAATCTGGAAGGGGAAAGTAAGTAAACATTCACGATAAAAAAATTAGTGATTTGAAGACGAAACTGTAGGTGCACTTGAATGTGAATTGAAACGCAAAAGCAGTACAGGCAATCTCAAGTGTCTGATGCATAGCATTTATGCTAATTAAAGCGACTGCGAACTTCGAGCAAATAATTTGTAAATATAACGAGATACAGAGAGTACACTGGAATGTTAATTCAAACACGAAAGCAGCGTACGCAATTTCAAGCGGATGAAGCATTGCGTTCATATTGGTTATAACAACTGCAAACCTACGCAAGCACAGGATGTAATTGGAATTGGATTACATATCCCGGCATCCTTGCGAACACAACTACTACTCAGAGACCAGCTCAAGGTTTGGTGCCAGAGAAGATAAAATGCGATGTTATTGTATACTGGATCCAGTTAGGGGCCTTGGTTGAGCCCGGTACTTCTTCATAATTGGAAAATTCAAGGAAAATTGCGAGATTGGCATGATCTTTAGCAATGCAGTGCAGCACAACACAGTTCCTGTAAAATTTAGCATCTCCTCGCTTTCAGGTCCCGTGCACTTCTTAATTATATATTTACAGATCTAAAAATGTGATATTAAGAGATGCAACGATGCAATAAATTATCACCGGAAATATTTTTACGATTGTCAATGTACATACTGAAAAATGATTCTAATACCTTTCGTACCAAGTTGGGTTTTTAAATCGACACGAGCTTGAGATTTTGTGACATTTAAAATATGTAAATTATTAATATTTTGCCCACTGTAAATACTGTGGTACTCAAGAGCAAAAATTTTGAAAGATGAATAAGCAGGAACAAAATAAAGCACAAACTTTCAGAATGCATATAACAAAATTTTGTCACTAAAACTGGTAAGTGGTTGAGCTCACGTGTAGAGAGACAACTGGAAGATTAAGAATCTAATTGTACATACACGTAAAAGAAAGTGCTCGTTTATTAATCACTTCCTAAGAAAGACAATGGCAACTGAAGCTGAGCCATGGATTCCCATTTAAAGTTTGCCCTCACTGAACTCAAGCTTTCAACTTCACCCCTCAACTCTCGCTCTTACAGTAATTCCAATTCTCAACTCTTAGTCGCTGCTGTGACCCTCCAGCACCTCTGACTGTGTAGGGGCACCTCGTCAGTCTCTTGCCTCTTTGACGTTTCGGTTTCAGCATTTGGAAAATACACAAGGACTCCCTTTTCGTTCCTACAAATTTTCTGTTTTTTGAGTCACTTCAAGATTAAACTAAAGTTCAGAGTTTATAGCCTCATCCTGTCTATTTAGAGTGATTGTGCTTGTGAAATATGATTTAAGTGATATGTTCAGATTAAGATTAAGATTTGCCCCTAACATAGTAATTCAAAACGGTGAAACCCAAAGTTGAGGAGCTTAAACTTCGTCTGCGGCAACTCAAGACTTCGACTGACCCATGATTTCATTCATGGTTTTGCTTCTGTCATTGCCTCAGTCTAGAGCATATGAAAAAAAGGCCAAGGTTTCGAAAAATGTCATAACTTTAAGGATCGTCATTTTTTAATCTTCTTATTCTGGTCTTAAAGTGCTCTTCTTACTTTCTTACTCTCGTGAATACATTATGACAACACTATTTTGCTAGTTAACTTTTTGTACGGTTCCACCTATGTTGAAAATGTCAAGGCTAGCATTGTACAACAATCCATTTCATATCTTTGACTCCGATGAACTCTTTACGCCAGCACTATTAACGTAAGAAATACCACAAAAATTTTTGTTTTGTTAGAGTGAATATTATGTTCTTTCCGAAGCTCTCCACTTGGCACACTAAATGATGCGTCCGTGTGAAAAATTGTCTCAAATCCCGACTGTCTACCTCATAGTTCTAGACGCAAAATAAATCAAATCTACCCATTTTACTTCTAACATCAATCCCTCACACTCGCATCACTAGTTCCTATGTTCTTATGCTCATAATTCAATACGAGTACGCACTAACGAGAGGGTTTTCATCAATGCGTCACATGAATTATGCTTTTCTAAGTCACCTGTTTTTAAATGCATTACCAAAATCCGACTACCGCGACAAAGAGGAACGTATTTTTTTTCTCGTTCTTTTCTTCGAATCATGTTTTCTACAATTATCATATGGGTATTACGATTACCATGTATCAATAGCAATTAAGGATCTAAATCATTTGTCTCAACACTTAATTAACATGGGTATTACGATAAACATGCATGAATAGCAATTAAGGGTCTCTGTGTTTAAGGTATTTATACGCGATTTTTGCTTTTATTTCAATTGAAATGCGCACAAAATAATACATTTTTCAACTAAGCGTTACGAGGATTGTGTTCTCTTAGTAACTTATATTCAAATGCACTGTCAAAATCAGATTAGGCAAAGGAAAGGAACTCATTTTTGATGTGCTTTTCTGTCAGTCATTTTTTGATTCAACATTTTATACGGGTATTACGATACCTATGTGTTATTATCAGTTAAGGATGTTAATGTTAAGCTGTTTTAAAAACCAATGTATCAACATTTCATGTTATACTTCATTGGAAATAAAATGTTTTTCTTTTTTTCTTTCTTTCTTTAGAGCTGACGGTCTTCACCATCTACTACTTCAGTCTTTTACAGCTGGTGTTCACATTCTATACTACTGCCACTGCATCAGTCTAGTTCGGCAGGTCTATAGATTTGACTGACGCAACTGCCTCAGTTTGCTACTGCTTCTCTTATGACTTTATTCTTACTTTACTTTGCAATGGGCAGGTGAGTCCCTGACATTTTGAACTTACACTCTCGTTTCCCATCAGTGCAAGATTATGGTAAACATATGTTCCATAAATTTGACTATTCTTGTCTTGCATTGCGCAATTACTATTCTTTAGAATCGCTCAGGAGAACAACATTTCCTTTCAGACTCCATCAGTTCACTTCGAATCCCAGATCAATCACACCCACAGTTTGCTGTTCATTGACAAATTTTCCTTAATACTGATTGCCATCTCTCAATGAAATTTCCCATTGAAGACATTGCGGGACAACGAAGTTTACAGCAATCCATTTTATAGCAAAATTACGATAACGTCGCTTCTGTTAGATCTCTAATTAAGCTGTGATGATTGAATAGCATCATCGCTTTGCACAATGATGAAGTGACCACGACCAGCTCGATCAGGAGCACAACAAGCTGTTCTGTAACTACTTGGATGCCAGTGAGAGAATTTCATCGCTTGTTTTTTGGATCGATTAGTTCTTTTAAATTCCTAACTGCACGGGAAGATTTCCAGTCATAAACTCCAACAAACAATTGTTTCCGGTTATAATTCAATTAGGTTAGCAGATTATTATTAATTAAACAATGCATGAGAAGAAACGCAGAAAATGATGATGCTAATGGATTTATTGGTTACGTGCATCAATCTGAAGCTGGATGTATGTGAGTGCTTCGGTCGACCTCAGTGTGACGGTACCTAGTGTATTTCTCACATGAGGTTATGACAGGTTAAAAAAGAGTTTTCTTCAATATCGTTTTACTGCCAGACCAGATTTTATTAAATAGCTATACTACAAATACTGAAAGCAGTTTCATTTAAACGCCTGCTTTATTGGCGTAAGTCCATGGAGCTCGGTATGTCGGTGCGACGAGCTCTGAATTCGCATTTACAGTATTCAGCTCACCAACAAACACGAGAATGTGAGGAAAATGGACGAGGAAGACTCGATGGTGCGCTAAATCGCTCACTGTGAGACTGTGAGGACGTTTGCTGTGTGATGTTCAACGGGTAAAGAATTGCCTATTACTACTCATAACCGAATCGTTCAAAACTTCTACACATTTCTGCAAACGTAAGAGCTAAACAGAAGTCTCGAATGTGTGCTGTTTATATAGTAGCCGTGCTCTGACGTTTGTGAGGGGCAAAGAACATAATCATAGATAGGTCAGCACTTGAAAGTTCACGATAAACTTTAGGTGCTGCAAGAAATGAACAGAAATCATTGTTCATTGAGATATCAAAAACTTCTACCGTCAAGTGAAAATTTTTTGAGGGATCATGAACTCTGGACAAATTATTGTCCTGTGTACATTCCCCTATACGATTAGCTCTTCAATACCGGGTGGAGATAAGATCATGATGAGGTAGGTCATGCGCATGCTCGCTGCAAGTAAACGTTTCGAACGAAGATTTGAAAAAAAATTGGTACTCTTATTCATGGGAAATATGAGGGAGAAATTCTTTTCAATTGAACAATGCAGAAGGGGAGGAAGAATTATTGAAGGATGAAAAACTTATGACGAAAAATTTGATAGGAAGTTGAAAGATGTTCAATAAATAGTCCTATATTGTCGAACGCGGACATTTTCCAAAGCGTAATGTTATAAAATATTTATATAGACAACTTAGACATCATAATGCAACCTATGGGTTAGGGAAAAGCTGTGCAATTCTCTTTACACACAATTGTAGCTAAGCTGGAACCGAAAACTATGAGCTAAGCTGTTGAACGATTTGGGGTCGAAAATTCGAAGATGAGAGATCATATTCATGGGGACAATTATTTAGCAGGGATTCTTTTAATAAAATTATCATTTTAGTTCAGAAAGCATAAATAATTTTTAATTAGAAAAATCTACTTATGAAAACCTTAGAATTCAACTGAACTGCGCTTCTATTCGAGAACACTTTGCAGAGGCAGGCTTCGACGCCGCGCAAAAAAGCATCCACGTGTTCAGTGTTGTGCAGAAACATCGCTGTAGTGAGAGACTCGTCTGGCTTATGTCTAAATGCAAGCTCATCTCACGAGAAAAACAGATCGTTCAAGTGAAAATGACACACTGTAAGCGTTTTTAAATGCTTTTGTTTGAAGATTTTGTAGATTTTCATGCAAGACGCTATGAAACCTTTTGATGAAGTGAAAAAGAAAATTTTCCAAATGTTTAATTTTGTTTTAGAATATAATCCAGTTTTCAGATCGGATCGAAGATGAACCATCATTTTTAGTCTATTTTAACGCTTTTGCTTTTAACCGGTCAGGTCCCATATGAGCCACGGAGTGGAAATAATGAAATTACCGTGAAAGCAAATTAGCCAGAGACCGTTGGCTCGATGGGGAAAATGAGCTTCAGTCTGAAATAAAGGATATTGGAAAGATACCCAAGTTGTTTCAGCAAGCCGTTAGTCCACATGTGTTTCAAAAGCTAAAGTTGATACAACCTCCGCCATGCCGAAGAAAGATTTGTGTTGAGAAAGAATTTGAAAGAGGTTAACATTTGGTGAGGAATTCTATTTCTGTTGTTCTCCATTTTTAATTGTACAATTATTGTTCAGGATAAAAAAGTGAAAAATTGATTGAACATTTTAGCACATCGCTTGATTCAGTCATTGTGGAGTTCAGATTATCAGAGCAAAAGTTCCGAACATCGGGGGGAGGACAGTTACAATCAAGTACTCCAACATTGCATTATTTTTTCAAAAAGCTCATGGTGAAATTCACACGTGCAGTAAACAACGAACGTTTCTCGGTAACAAAGTTGAGTTGAATTGATGTAATATTAGATTTGAAGATTCATTTGCGTTGAGCATCTCGACCTGACCTCCTATACAACATGCACCCTACAACATTAATTTCTCGAGAATAAAGATTCGTTGTTGTGCTCTATCACACGTGCTCACTCAAGCGCATAAATACCGTCTGTTTGCTCTAGGTTGGATGCTTCATTAGTTAAATCTTGTTGGGTGCTCAACGATATATTGAGTGGGCAGAGCGATTAAGAAAAAATCATTGAAAGTTAAGAGTTTTAACTCAGAAACTCGTAAAAATCAGTCATTTCACGGCATAGGTACGCAACATAAAAAGTAATTTTTTGAGCGTCTCTATAACGTACTGAAGGTTACTAAAACTACGGAATTTTATTTATTTCATTTATATAAAATGACAGGGCTATAAATGAAAGATTCTTGTGTAAAAAAATAGATGCGTATGCTCTACGACCTTTGAACACAATGTTTGTGTAATCTTCTTACCTACTTGAAGACACGAGTAACCAATTTCAAACTTCAGGATTGACTCTTATTCTTTTTCAAAGAAAAACCGTAAAATTGCTCGCAATCATTAGGAAGCACAAGCTTAAAAGGTATAAGTAAAATTATTTTCAGTTCCGATACTGTGAACGCAATCAGTGATTCAGAAGTCCAAAACTCTGCCTCATTTGAAATTTTCGACATCGTTCGTTCCCTCTTCAGGAGTGATTAACTTTACCTCACTCAAGAAATTTGAAGAAAGATCTCCGCGCAAGATAACCGGTGTGATAAAAACGTAACCCTCATATTCTAAGTTAGTCTACGATATTAACTACAGCAGTTCACGTAAGTGAACGCTTGGTAAAAATTGCACAGGTCGACGCCGTTTCGGTTCTCGCCACACGTCATTTATCTCCGCCGCTTTGGCCGCGATTCCTGCTCCACAATATGGTCTTCAAATCCCCTCACGTGATTGCTCGCCTGAACTGAAATCTTTTGAACTTGTCTCTCAATCATAGGAATCTCGTGCAATTTCAGAACTGGGAATTCCTTACCAATACCAGAGTAAGATCGCCAGAATTTGGTCCACATGCTGACAAGCCGAGAATTTGCCCCACAACGGCAAGTTGTTTACCGTTTTTTATTCGTGATATCACTGAATGCTCAAAATCTTAATTTTGTGCAGCTCGCTATGTCATTTTTCTTAAATTTTGGTGTGAAGTACTTCAACTCTCCCATCGTCATCGCTAATTTTGAAAATAGCCCTCGATAAGAAGTCGATGATGATCAGCTCAATTTTATGAGTTTAAATTGCGGTTAAATTTGTCAACCCTTATTTCATATCTAGGCACAGTGCACGGTGCGTAATATTTTCGATCTGAATCAGAGATGAAGAAGTTTGTGTGTACGATTTACTGTCATTGAGTCAGCTTCTGTCACCTTTAGATTTCAATTTCTTTCTGGCGTATTGAATCAAAGCATGCTGCGAACCTGCAAAATGTTTGATGGACCTGCACGTACACCAAGAGGACCTGCCGGATGCTTGATGAGTCATGCAGTTGAGAAGTAATCAGAGCCCCAGAACGCAGTAAATTTTGCAGCTACAATTTCAACCTTACAGATGTGTTTTTACAGCACCTCTTCAGCAAACTCAACTCTTAAATTCGAGGGTCAGCGTTATTATCGGTTGTAGTGGCTGTGTTAAAAATAAGTTTCAATTCTCGGAGACTCCCATGCAGAATAACCTGAAACAACTAAAGCAACTGGACCTGTCATGTATCTAACTCCTTAATAGTTTATTAAAAATACTGCAGAGGATTGTATCGGTCATTATATTTTCACACATGTTCATTTGAGTACTAATATAATTTGTTATTTTGAATGCTTTAATACAGTGAAAAAACTACATTGTCTTTGACCTATAACATTAGAGCTACATACAGCCATACGACAGTGTATTTTCTGTAAGGCAAACACATTAACTGCCTGCTCCCGTGATGGGATAGAAGAATACGAGAGATTAAAAGAAAATATCAGAAATTAGTATAATCATAACATCAACTTCAATATATTGGAGAACAGTTACGTCTCAAGTGAACAATTAAAGGTGAACAATAAGGGAAACAACAAGTGAACAATAAACAGTAAAATTTAATACTTTGAACGCGGTTGAGATATGAAATTCCTATGTAAAGCAAGAATTTCCTTTTTCTAGTGCACAGCAATGGCGAAGAATCGAAGTATCGAAAATTTTATCAGTTTTAGGAGCATACATTCATTTCTCGCAACATGCCGTATAATGATTCTCTACTCAATCAGTTATTGGAACGGCATCAGAATGTTTTCTTTGCCAGTCACTCTAAGGATGAATGCTATAGTACCGCCCTTTTGTTACCAACTATCACATGCAGATGTCTTTCTCAAGGGAATTTTATTCGCAAGATATATGATGAGTTTCTTCTCAGCGAGATACACGTTATTTCACTTCATCAGAACAGCAAAAATATTGGTGTACTTCATTATCAATACATTAAAATTCATTTTTCTAAATATTATTTCCGTTGTCCAACAACCTGATTGACAGTTTAGAGGAAAAATGATGGAGAACAGTGTGAGGTTAATTAAAATCATGAGAGCTGTCGGAATACCTGGAAGTGCCCCGGAATTCCTGGAAATGCTCAACCCCACTGAAATAAAGGCAGGCAAGTGTAAGCGCCTGAAGATTGCAAAATCAATTGAGTAAAATGAAACGAGAGTTTCGTTAAATAAAATTTGATTTTTATAATATGAAACGAGATTTTGGTAAAAAAAGCTAAGTTTTTGTGAAATGAAGAGATTTTTTTGTAAAATAAAGAGATTTTTTATCAATAAAGAAATGTTTTTTCGTGCTATCGTGATATCTATTTCAATTCAGAGATCGAACTCTTATTTAAGTAGGTTTCAGTAAATTTTCTTAAAATTAAGAAATAAACGCAGCCTAGCAGCTTTTCTAACTATTTAGTCCTTCAAGATATAATCCAATGTCATTGCTAAATCTTAAATACTGAATTAAAGATAAATTGTTCAATATCATTTCTTCCTCAAAGATAAAAAAAACTCGAGGCGACTTCGAGCTGCTACGACTTCGAGTGTTTTTAAAGGTTGAAGTCGTAAAATTTTCGTTGAAAATCACAGCAAAATTATTTCTGTCGCTTATTTCTAGCTCAAGTTGTGTGAATAAGAAAGAACCGTCACAAAAACAGCACGAGAAATTTGTTCAATTTCAATTAACATGATAATTGTGTTATTCAATACATGAATATAGTGGGGAAAGAAATAAAAAAAACTGAAATCGTTCTCCATCTGATCTTATTGTTTTTTTAACAGATTTTCCTTGGCTTGATTAAGCATCGATAGAAATTTACAGCTCAAACCGCACAAATTGAAACTCGGGGAATTCTTGAAAGCTAACTGGCTTAATTCATAGCAAGAATGGTAGAACACTTCATTTGCGAGCCATGTTTGTCTTTCTGAGCCAGGATAGGAGAAGCCAGGCCTCATAATCCAGTTGGTCTTCATTTTGCAGGCAAATGCTTTGTAAAAGTTATTCTTTACCGATGTGCTAGATCTTTTCTGAAGACCGGCTCAAATGTGTGTATTATAGGACTTTCCGGGAGTTGCGAGCTTAGCTTCGGTAAATACGAGGGCTAGATTTGCGCGCTGCGATTAACAGGGTAAGTCTCATGATTTTGTCAGAGTGCTGAGAGAATTATCAAAGAAAGAGACATGGCAGCACAGGCCGAGGTAATCAAGCGTTTGTGCGGAAGTCAACACAACGCACTCCTGCCTGTTTACTACCACAACTTTGAGGGCCTTCAGGGCCCAGCAAACATCCTTCATTAAGATCTGCAATGTTGTCTCCCAAAAGTCCTGTTCAAGCACAAAAAGACTGGTGCATGTTTTTAACTTCAAAGCAGAAGCTATGCCAGTCACGAAATGTTCCTCAGTTCTCGCTGTTTCGGCCCATTCCCTACTCGGAATATAACCTGAACACAAAAGAAATCTGGCCAGCTCTCGTTTGAAATTCTCAGACAAACAAAGCGGAGAAACTCAGTCTATTTGAGCTTATTTGTTCCACATTCCCTTTGTAAGGAACGTCAAAACGACATTTTACTAGAAATTCCTTCAAAGAAAATCAGTTAACAGTACATTTTACATTATCGACAACATGCAACCCTTTCAGTTACACAGATGTTAGATATTGCTGGAAAAAACAGTTTAGAGTATAATTCATCTTATTCAGAGCGCTTACTTTTTTAGTAACACAAATGTTAGATAGTGCTATAAAAGCAGTTTACAGTACAATGTACGTTATGTATGACCTAAACGTTTTCAGTGAAACCGAAGTTAATTAGTAATTTATGTCATACTAGTTACGGATGTTATAAAATAGGAACGAATGTTCTAAACCTTAACATCGGTGTTCTACCATCAAAGCTGTTGACAACATGTCCCTAATTAAGTTCTGTGTCGAATTAAAGTTAAATAGTGTGCCGTGCCAAAAGCAGGCTTCTCTCGCAACTCCTCGTCAAATAGTAACCCTGGTTCCAAGGTCTGTTTGTGTCTCGCAGAATCGCACCATACATTGATGTTCGCTCTTTGAAATAAATACTGACGTATCCCAATGAACTGAATTTTGCTGAAATGATGAAGCCCACTCGACTGGCTGCCAGCCAAGGTCAAAAGGCAGATCAAAACCAATATTTGGCTGCGTATTAGCCGTATTAAACATTGAACAAGTAGTGCGCACGAGCGTGGACGCGTCATTCCTATGCCGACAACTCGGTCAAAATATCATCATTAATGCCGGCCAGTGCGCATCGTGGAGTGTCAGCTTGCGTTTCTAAGTTTTGCGCTTGACTGCATGAATTGAACTCTTTTTGTTTATATTACGATTCGATGTCAAGGGACATTGCAGCGGGAGATGTACGGTAGGTCAATGTCCTAATTTTATAACATTCATTATTTTCCAAATAATTTATTCATTATATTTATGAATGGATAGTTTATCTTTTGTGATGAAAAATATGCATAATGTAGAAAAAATTTAAAAATTAGTTTGCTTCGAGTCATAGTAGTTCGAATAAGCTAATAAGTGTAGGTAACAAATGACTTTTGTAAAGGATTTGCACCAGGATGAAGTTCAGTGAAGTACCAGATACAAAACACTGAAGGAAAATATTCTCACGGCATCGGCCTAACATACCGTAATCATGGTTGCATATATATTTAAATTTCAACCTTCCAGTCGCTTCCATGTTTCAGTCGTTTCCATGTCAAGTGAAAGTTGAAAGGCGTCATATGCAGAAAAAATCTTTAATTTTATTCGTTGAAGTCGTGCATGAGCATGCAGCTGGTGTAATCATAAGATGCAACTTCATCCTTTCGTTGATCTCTTAATTTCACTAATGAGGTTTCAAGATTTTTTGCTCTGAACAGCTTTTCTCTGGTGACCGATCGATTATGGTGGCCCAATGAAATGTGCCGCTGTGATCATACGTGGAAAATTAGCTTCCACCGCAGCAAACTTTTTCCTACTGGGATATCCAAGACAAGATTGCCATTTTATCGCTGTGAAAATGTCACTTTGATGTTTTTCTATCATGTCTCGAGAAATATTTTCGTAATATTTCACTCATACCTACTGTCTTTGGTCCCATCATAGCTCTTGAACAGCTAAATTAAAATAAAAAGCCAACTTAACAACACATGCGCAAAAAACATCAAAGTAGAGCATTGAAAACACACGACTATTTCTTTAAGGTTGTTGTTTCTAAAGTGTGAGTTTGTATGTTGTTACGGTTCATCTTGTTCACGTACCAAGGCCTCATTCACAAACATGAAGCATGAAGAAAAGAGAACAGCAAAAAATGAGAGTGGTCTTAAAATCCCGTCTCGCACTTTTGGAAAATGCATGCGATATCTTGAAAATGAGGAGCTCAAACCTGAAAAGAACATCACAGCAACGCATGTGGCAGAACTTTTCCCAGTCGTTTCTGCCTTACGTTCAATGACTGCAGAGGATCATAGCTGCTGTCCATGCAGAACTACAATATCAAAGTTTGCTTTCGCCGCTGCCTGATGATGTCTGCATTCATCGGCTCTGTTCTGCACGCCGTGGCGCCTGCGCAGGAGTATTGGTTTACCATCTCCGTACGAGCAACAAATTGCCAACAAATCATAGGCTCAGTCTTTGCATCTCGGTGGTGAGCGAGAAATATTTGAAAATAATTTTGTTTTTGCTTGACTTGCTGACTGAATAGGATTGAAAACCGAAGAGTCGTGTCTAAGGAGAAGGAAGAGAACATTGAGCTCTAGAATCGTTTGTAAATCCCTAATCTACTGCTATTCTGGCAAGAAGTGCGAACAATATCATGCGAATTCTAGAAAGCAAGGTTAACTATTCTTTGCTGTGGAATTAGGATCAAAGTTTCATATCTGCGATGTATTGTAGGCTAATCTACAAATGTAGCATTGAGAACCTTTCTTACATTAATAACAACTCTCCACAAGAATATCGAGTTGCTTTTTAATAAGGTGTACAGTCAAATACTCAAGATAAATGGAGATAAGCGAGTGGCTCTTTGAGGACCATTGGAAAATTTGGGGATTTGGTGCCTGCCAGGCAGCTGACACTTCATTTCAAAAATCCAGTTTAATACAAGGCATTTGAATGGTGGAACTAAAACCAGATAAAGTCCACCTTCGCGCATAGAACCGTATTTAAGCTCTTTCAAATACGAATATTATTATAAGAATTATAATTTAATTTGATTAGTCGCTCCTAATAATCTGTTTTCGGTGCTTCACCTGTGAGCCTTAATATTTTCTCAAGTTCTTTTGGTCTCTTGAGGAACGGAACGAGTTTCTAGGAATGACCGCACACCTCGACGTCGTTCTAACATTTTCATTTCGGTTCTAGGTCTTGCAATCTTCTCTGTTGCCTCGAAGACGCCGTGAAAAATTGTACTTCTAATTATGCACCGTACGGTCTCCGCAGCCTATGTGTCTGCAAGGAAGCTTAATTACAGACTCGAGGGAGCTTTTGAGGCGACCGCCATTTTGGCTGAGCAGATGCGAAGGAGGTACCCACAATCTGCGACATTGTGGAGATTTGGAAAATCCTCCCTAATGTTGCCCGGTTTCAGACGTCGAAAGCGTTCAAGTTTCTTATCTTGGTTGCGCTCGAGTTGCTGTAATACGAACACATCTCAAACAATTTTATGGCGTTGATGATTCGGAAAATCGATGTCTATGGAACAACATGAGTGTCGTGAATGATTCATTCATCTCGTTAACGTGCCACTTGATAGATATCAACGTTTCGGAATACAAAGCTTTTAACGTCAATAATAAGGTAAAATAAGTTTTAAATAGTAGGAGACAGAGGAACTGAAAAATATGTTGTGCGAATGTCCTTAAAATCTACAGTGTGTCATTATATGCCATGAGCCCCATGAGCTCACACTCGCACAAACATACTCACGCATTTATACACAAGCAGAGATTTTAGGCACTCGCAGAGATTTCAGACACTCGCAGAAATTTAATAATTGGTCGGAGCTAGGTACAATTTAACAGGTTCTCTAGGTTCTAAAAAAATTCACATTCATTCATAAACCTAATCAAAGAAGCGACAGTTATTATTGAATCTGTGTGTGCATGTATCTTTCTGTGTGTGTGTGTGTGTGTGTGAGCCCATGCGTGTGCGAGTGTGTTTAGGCAAATGTGTGCGCTTTTGACTATGAGTGCACGATGACCCCTTGTATTCTGTTAAGCAAGCAAGAGGATGGATAACATTTGTAAAATGAATAAAATCATTATTTATCTTGACCCGATTTTACTTGACACCTATCAATATAGGAGCCTGGATACACAGTTCATAATGCAAATACCCAACAAGTGAAGCTTTGCTTCATCTTACCTTTAATTTGTACTTTGTCTAAAGGAACTGTGTCAAAAATACTTTGAGCTCACCGGGTGTATATTGATCAGAATTCTCATCGCACTCGACTAGGGTTAATCCAGCACCCCACATTTTGTATGAGTTCATATCTTGGCGATCACAAGGCTTTGGGTAGATAAATATTTTGGTATTGAGTGTATTATTTTTCACAAACATTGGAAACATTCGATAACTGAGAGGATGTGCTTTACTTTCATTGAGTGGGATAATGTACACTTTGGAAATAGAACAGAATTCACTGCAGAGTTTCTTGGCAGTAACATGTGGCTGTGTGATATACACTGAACATTACGTTCATTGGAAACCGTTTCTTCGAGTGAGGCGGCAAATCTTCGGTAACGGCCGATCATTATTGGCACATCACCAGCAGCCACTGCAGTATTATTCCTGATTGCACATCGTATTCCTTCTGACGATCCCTAAAATTTCTCCTCGCTGTCTTATCTTTTGTGAAATTACTGAAGTTTTTTCAATTGATATTTTATTAGCGTAGCGTTTTAAAACCAGATTATCAATCCTTACATGTTACACACAAATTTCTGAACTGCGTAAAATAAAATCAATGATGTTTACCATCCGGCAAAATGCATCATCCATCAGAGATTCTACTACGACCTTGACACGGACCATTTACGACTGGTTTTACGAGACACAACAGTTTGTGTGATTAAATTGCCTGTAAAGTTTGCCAAGTAAAATCGGTTGTGAACGCAGCTCTTTCTACCCCGTCACACCGTAAAATCGGTTGCGAACTTAGTTCTTTCTTTCAAGTCACGCAGTAAGATCGGTTTTAAACGCAGCCATCTTCCACGTCACACGCCACTGAACGAGTGCCGAAGTTTACGTTATTTGTATCAATACGATTAACATTCTATACGCTGTGTTAGATACGAGTTACCCAGCGGGATACGAAACAGCACTAGCGACAAATTGAAACGTTCTAACTCACTTATCATTAGAGTGTTATTTGGCCGCAAGAGAAACCCTTGAGGATCTTGTACTTGAAATAAGAATAATTTAGGAGAAATTCAAATAAAAACGTTAAACACAACTATTGCTGAATTAAGAATCAGCGCAAAATAATTAGACAAGCTAAACAGAAATTGAGAGTTCTGTTGTTTCAAGGGAGTCTGATTTGCTGGTTTATTTGACACCGCATCGCACGGATGTTGTCATTTGTGCCTCGCTGCGAGATGAGATGGGTTAGTATTTGTGTTCCCATGGCCTCTCGATCTGTTCCGATCTCAACTTTACCCCAAATTTTCGTCCTAGTCTGTGACAAAACACGAACAATACCTCAGTGATGAATTGGCCTTTTTCCAAATGAAACACAATTTCTGAACTATTAGTGCAAGCAATTGGAAGCGGTCTGCTAAAAGACCATAATTTTCGTGGACAGTTATGAGCAGTCGGTTTTCTAATCGAGATCATGCTGCTTACAGACAGTGATGCAGAAATTCTTTTGAAGAAAATTTAATGTTTTAATTCACAAGCAGTTGTTACCAAGAAGGATGGTTTCATTAAGCTCTCATTTGTATTAAGATAAAAACGCGTACAATTTTATCGGCAGAAATGTTTCTTACTTAACATGAAATGAAGAGATTCATTACTTTACAAGAGACAAGACTAACGATGTGAGCAGGCTTGAGCGTCCAT
>JACJUY010001140.1:0-55547 GCA_014220935.1 Platorchestia sp. MABIK
AAGACTATGTTTTCTGTGCCAGTTAGTTCTGGAAGTTTCTCGCCGCAAAAGCGGGTAGGCGAGACAGTATATAGACTGAGTGAACTCACTACTCGGGAAAATATCTAAGTTACGAAAACCAAACGCCAGATTATTGTAATTCATGATATTTTTATAACCCAATACTGAAACGCACGCTAACTGTCACACAGTATCGTAAAATTATTTCAAAAATACATAAATTTGCAGACATGGGCTAAAGAAAAAGGCGTCCCAAAGAAATTTTGGTCCCATAAAATCAATCAAAAGCACCTGCCAAACCTACGTTTTAATTTTTTTTATGATATGCAAACCGCAAAATTTCTTTTTATTTATGTCATTCTTTTTGCGCTTGAATCAAAATGATGTTATTATTTCTGCATTAGATTACTGTTTCAAACAAAATTTCATTCTATTCTAATCCTGTGCAAATGCAAAATATTCAAACGTACACCTGATACAAGGTGCATCATGGATTTTAGAAAGCTAATTAACATGGGAGAAAATTGAATTCTAAAATTAAATTTAAAGTAATTGGTCTGGGATTTTACGTCTCATAATAAGAAAAGATGAACGAAGTCCAAAGGATATATCAGGCTTCATCGATTGCAGAATTATTAGTTTAATAAGAAAATTAATTCCTGAAAGTGAATTGAATGTATTACATAATTATAAGTACGTAGTCTGTAAACCTAATAAAAAATCATGCAAATCAAGATCATGTCATTTGGTGCCATGAGTTGTTTTCCAAGTATTCATCAGAAAAAAATACATAAAATAAAGTAAACCTATTTTAAAACATAAAAAATTCACAGCAACGTTTTTTGGGTTATTAACATAGAGATAAAATTTATACATGCATTTTATTTTATACCTACGAACGATGTACGGCAACAGTACCTGAGTCCACAGAAGAAAACATCAAACGAACCATTTGCCAGGCACAGTTGGTTCTTACGAAGATTGTTGTTGAAGTGAGGTGTGTTGATGTCAAAAATTTGATTTAAATAAGCTTTCAATATTTATATGCATTGCCTTCATCAATGTATATATATTTCAGTATTACGGTATATGTCGTTTAAGGTGGCGATTATTGTGTAATATAATAGTCTTAAAGTCGATTTTTCTTTCGTTTCGTTTTCCTAGCCTACAATGTGGACTTCCATGATAAAAGCTGTGTCTTAAACTAAACATTGAAATTTTGTTTGGTTGAACACATTTGTTGCCTTTGATTGCTGTTCCCTAGGACGTAATATTAAATATTTGTGTTAGGCTGTAAGATGAAGTGTGCGGTAATTTGGACACCTAATGCATGATTAGCTTGAATTTCAGTAGTTCAAGCTGCTATGTAATCAAATTAGTCTGAGTGTATTCTAGTAATCGTATTGAGTTGAAACATGGGAGTTACAGAAAAATTTAAATGTTTAAAACCTGTGTAAACTGCAAATGTGTTCACGATGCCGGTAATAGGCCTATTATAATTTGCTTGAAATTCCGTTCAAATCGTTGGGTATTTAAATGAATTACAAGTGCACTTAGATTTGGAATTCAGATGAATTACTCTGCTTGTTGGTATTAAAAGGTAGTTTAAGGAGCAGACTAAATATAACAAATTATTGGCTTTATGTAATTGTTCCAAGGTTGCAATACAAAGATCTTTCTTTTGATTCAGAGTCCATAAACAAGTTTTCAGCATCAGCTCTGAGGGTTATGTGAATTTGTTTGAGATGATGTGAAAACAAGCTCAAAAGATGGTTGCAATCAACCTTGCTTACCTTCTAATATGTATCACATTGGTCAATTTTTTTTAAGGAGTCTGATAAAATTGCTCACTTTATATAAATAAAAAAAACTTTCTCAGAGTATTGTTTGATGGAAAGCTGTCTATTTCATAGAAATTTGTCAATAAATAAAAATGTTGTCATTACCTCTTCAAATTCTAGTACCATCTCATGAATCACTAGTTGAATGTTGTAGAGGTAATAGTTGCTTGTTTTTGTGGTTATTGCCAGCCTGGGGGCTGAAGTACTTGCGAGTGACTTGGCATGCAATTTTAATTACTTGACCATCTTGAGCTATCTTCAACTTACTACACCAAGATAGCTCAACCCATCAAAGAGAATTGTTGATTTTGGAAGACGTGCAAAACAATTCATGATGTTTTAAACTTTTTGTCATAGTATTGTCTCTTTGGATATTACAAGTAATTTATCCACAAAATATTGTCACTAGGAAAGATACTAGTTGTCTTGGGGGCTAATAAGGTCAACATTGAATTTAGGCCTTTCACAGAAATTAAAAATTCTGTTCCAAAGAATCACTAAAGGAACGCATTTAAAAACGTTTTACACGAATGACATTCTGCTCGCTGATGCGTAATTTTCAAGTTAATAAACTTTGAAGTTATATGAACGTTGTATATAAAAGTGAAGGAACGGACACATAAATATGCTGTAATAGGATATTAACGTAACTATGGGTGAGGTTAGGGTAGGTTATGGTTTGTTAGTTAAATAAACTGACTCAAAATAACATAAATCAACCCTTACTTGCCCAAACCGAGCCGTGTTAATTTCCCGCCAAGAAGTGGGCGTATCCCGCCAGAAAAGTGGGCGTCACCCAACTATGCGGCGACTAAGCAACCGACCATATAATGTTATTCCTATCTGAACGTAATAATTGTTATATCTCTAAAATAACGCATAAGCAAGCAGAATGTCATTCGTGTAAAACGTTTTTAAATGTGTTCCTTTAGTGATTGTTTGGAACCGAATTTTTAATTTCCGTGAAAGGCTTAAATTCAATATTGACCGCTAGTAATTAGGAATGTGTATCACATTGATAATAGTGCTCAGGTGCAACAAAATTTTGAATTACAAAATTGAGTCCAACACTTCTGTCAACTAAGAGAAAATAGTATCAACTTTAAACTTTGGCAATGAACCCTTGAGTCCATTAAACTATTAAATATACTTGTAGTTTGACTTTTACATAAGTTTTATCTACCTGTTAGCTTGTAAAACTACAGATTTCCAATGTGTTCTACGTACACTTAACCATGAAAATCTATTAACAAAATTATTAAGAGTTTTTGCAAACCTTCCATTAACTCCCTATAAATATATATATATATATATATATATGAAATTATGAGCAAGTCTTTCAAAATGATTTGGTTAAACAAAAACTAGTTAGCCAAAGTTAAACCTATCTGAATATGATGAAAGGATTAGCTAGAAATTAGCCAGATAGTGGAAATTGAGTTATTGCAATATTACATAAATAATCATAGTTTGTAACCATGAAGTGCTTCTCATCTTATGCTCCGAGGTGGAACAGACTTGCTTGTAATTTTGCTGAAGAGGAATAAAATTTAAGCATAAATTGTACTTTTTCAATAAATTTGTTAGTCAATGAATACTCGGTAATTTGTTAAAGAATTAGAACCATCTGAGAATTTATTGTTCAATTAATATATTAAAAGTAACCTTGAATTTTTCATTGAAAGTTTCAAGTTATCCCATTTTTCTTGTATGTGAACGGTAAAGATTTCTTGATATTGGTTTTTACTTGAAATGATGAAAGTAATAAGCTCCTCAAATAAATAAGGATTTCATTAGTAGTTTGTTGCTTGATACTTGATTGCATTTTAAATAAAAGGAATATATGCTTCAGAAGCTGTTATAATTGTAGGTATTTACCACATTAAACGAGAGGAAAATTTACTGGTCTTGTAGATTTGGATGAGCTGAAATACAGTTGTAAATTATTTTTCCAGGCACCATGAAGCTGAATAAGAACAAAACTTCCTCAAGCCGGAAGATGCGCAAGCGTCACTTCCAGGCCAACAAACATGAAATCAGACAGATGATGTCCTCTCCCCTCTCTAAAGACCTCAGAACCAAGTATAATGTGAGGTCCATGCCCATTCACAGAGAGGATGAAGTCCAGGTTGGTTCTGTTCACTATTCTAATTCAGTAATGTAAGGTGTACACAAGGAGCTAAAAGTGCTTAAAAAACATTTTATAGAAGCAAGCAATGTGTTAGTTTGAGTTTATATTCTGCAAGGGGATGGTTTGTTGCCACTTGGGTTACTTGACTTCAACACTCCTCCAGGCCCTTGTTGCTGATTTTAGTTTTGTTTAGACAAATTTTAATCAAAATACGTGCTTTTGGCTTTAAAAAGCCATGAATTGTATACTTATCTTGTCAATTAAAAATAGAACCTTTCTAAAATTTGTTTTCAATAGGTGATAAAAAAGTGCTAAAATTGGAAATAGACAATCTAATTGACACCATGTAGTGTTAATAAATATGCTCAAAACAGCTGTTTTAAATATTTTATTTTCTAGAAAATTTGAGTGTAAATTTATGTGATTAAATTCAATTTAATAATACACTTCTTGATCTCTCATTTATGTTTGTTACTCATTTTATGGCATCCTGAGGCAATCTGTGAAGTAACCTCAAGTGTTGGAAGAAAACTTCACTTGGAAGAAAATTTCACTTTATTGTGTTGTGTTTTGCAACACTTCTCTAAAAGTATTTTAGGCTTCTCTTCAGTGAACAGAAATTGAATTATGTAACTTATGTTTATTTTGTGTCTTGCATGTTCCATCCTTTATTATACATACAACCGTTGTAGCTTTAACATTATTTTCATGATGTGACGTGTTACTCGTAGTATCAAGTGTTTGTGTTGCATCCCTCATCTCAACACGGCCATTAAGGCAAACAATTTTCCAATAATTCATTGCAATGACTTACTGCAGGTGATGCGTGGCCACTACAAGGGCCAGCAGGTTGGCAAGGTGATCACCGTCTACCGCAAGAAAGGCATCATTTACATTGAGAGGATTCAGCGTGAGAAGGCCAATGGTGCAACCGTTCATATTGGCATCCATCCTTCAAATGTGAGTGCTTTAGCTTCTGATAGCAGCTCAAGTTGTCTTACTTGTAGCTTGGCATACTACCAGGCTTCTAGCTTAAGTTGTCTCTAGTGGCTTGCCATTACGCTATCAGGTTTTTGGTTCTAGTTGTCTTGCAAGTAGCTTGGCATTATATTATCGAAATTTTAGGAAAATTTTGATGTGTTGAAAGCTGTTAAAGCTCGTTTTGTTCGGTGTTTTTGTCACTATCAATACTGACCCTGTTACTAGAGTCAGAAAATAAACGGGCACTTTCGGATGCTAGCGTTGATTTTGTTGTTCCTGTCAAATGTGCTAATCTACTATCAAATTTCATGAAAGAAAATTGTGTTTATTTTTGTCTATCATCTTCGAACGAGACTCACGAACCAGTTAGTCTCTTATCTATGGGTCAAGTGATTTCTTCAAATGAAGGTTTGCTTCGCCTTACTTTAATCTGCAACCTCTTGAAGCTCAAGGCAAACGTTCGCACACGCTCGATTATTTCATTACGCTTTGTTTAGGTTTAGCAAGAGAAAAAGAATGTGGTGAAGAAATTCGTAAATTTCCCTCTAGAATAAATATTCTATTTGACTTTTTCATTGACGTCGCGTCAATACCATGTTTAACCTTCACACGATGACAGGCTATTGGATCATATTAATTTTTCAGAGCTCATTTATGTTTTATTGTGAATGAACAGCATTTAAATTATTTCATCATTTTTAGGAGAGAAGTTTAAGCATACGAGGTAAAATATCTTCATGCTATTACATTTTCATTTTTTAGGAAAGATGGAAATTTTTTTTCAAGTAGTGAAGTCGTGTTTTAAACTCTGCTACTTACAACCTTACCTTTCAAGAAATAAGACTCCGCCATTTTGTGGCCTCGGCACCGACGAAATTCCATAAAAATTTCAAATGATCTATTAATTTTTCAGGTGTGCATCGTTAAGCTTAAAATGACGGACAGCCGCAAGAAGCTTTTGGAGCTGAAGGCAGCTGGCCGTGCCGCCGCACAGGGCAAGGATAAGGACAAGTTCAGCGCTGTCGATACCGCCTCGGCGTCCCCTGCCACCGCGTCCTAAATACATCGCTTACGATGGGATCTTTGAGTTTCCTTTCCTTATTGGTGTTGTTAATTAAGAACAGTGGCATTGATTTGAAAAAAAAAACGGGTTGATGATTTTTGAGGACTGTAGAATCTATTTAGAAAAATTTTGGTCGACGAGTCATTTTAATACATGTAGATCTGTACCTAAAATGAGAATTGCAGTTGAAAATTAAGATCCAAGAACTTTAATATTGGAAAGACGCTTTTGCAATAAGAATGTTAAAATACTTTTCTTTTCTTCATTCGACCCATTTGATGTTTGAACACGTAACAATTTTAGATATCCAATGTTCAAAATTTTACACCTAAACTAACAATAGGTACGAATAGTGCTAAAATCGAACTTAAATTTTAGTGTGGTCATGAGCCGCGTAATCAAGCGATGTATGCTTGGATAACTGGTTCCTAAATGACCGCGGTCGTGTTCAGATAATAAACTACGAGATCAATTGTCCCACGTGTCGTATGGACGAATTCAAATAGCAAAGTTTATAAAAAATTTGTGCCGTCGAATGGATTTTAAACTGCACACTCGGAAGCATTTCCGTGTATAAAGAAGTCCGTGGCAGCGTGGTGGAAGGGCCTGTCTTAAGAGAGTAATTTGAGTTACGAATTCTGATCGTCGAGGGTTGAACGCAAAAGCTTCAGTCTTAGCCCTTACAATTTGTGTTCATCTTGCCGTTCACACAATCATGCCGGCGCTGGCATCTTGTAGTCACCAATATTAGGAATGGAAAAGGAACTGCTGCTTTGCAATGAACTTCAAAGTACACAGAAAAAAGTAAAAAAGAACAAGATATAGTCTTTTCCAAAAATCGCCATGTACGCTAGCGGACATAAAAGGGCGAAAACAAGCCATTTGACCTAGGTTTGCACACTAGGTTTTAGCCCTATCACCCCCCAAATGTTGATTTTATCAACACCTCTCATTATTATCATTATCCCAACACGATTGGATATCTTACTTTTTTCCTACGATGCCATGCTACTCGCTCCGCTTCTGGTAGTTTCAAACTAGAAACTCTAAGTCATGGAGGCTAATATAATCAATGAATCCCATTAAGTTCACTAAATCCAAGCGCAGTCAGGAATTTTTCTAACAATCGCATCAAAGCTAAGGTTCATCTTTACCATTTTCAATTTGAATACTCAATATCCGGATTGTAATCCAAGTCAAACCAGTTGGACCAGTGAGTCATTGAGTAAGGTACAGAGGCAGATATTTGTCTCCAAATACATAAGTCCCTGACGACAAGGAAAGGAAGACACTAATCATGTTTAGGAGATTTATTATAAAACTCAGACTTAGTTGTTATCTTTCACGGTATGGAGAACGCCCGACAACTTACGAGAACGATCTGAAACAAGAAAATGCATTGGTGTTAGGGCATCAGTAGAAACAAGTGTTATTCAAATACACGGAATTTGATGCTTAATTATAAACTGTGAGCTTGAGCTGCTTAATGTCGTCTTCATAGAATGGGTAGACACGAAGTTCTGCGTTCAAGCCACAAAGCTAATTGCTATGAAAGACTAGGCCAGTTAACTTGAACATGAAGTTTCCGAATCAGAATTGCGTCATTCAAGTAAGCCGTTCGATTGAACTTTGTTCACATGAATCAAACACTATTTCATCAATGTAGAAAATTAAAAATTTCATAAGGCTAATGTCAGCACCTGACTAGATGGTGTGAATATGCTTCCTTGTCACCGGAATGAAATGCAGGAGGAAATTATTCCTTATTTATAAGTTAAGAGCACAATCACATTAGCGCTTTCATTTCGAGGGAAGAAAGATAACAAGCCATTTATTGCGAAAAAAAAAACATGCTATGTTTTGACTGCAGCGTGACTCACCGGTGATCACTGAGGAGATTTTCCTAATGCTGTTGACTAAACAGTAGTAGTCACAAATACTCAATGAAAACTTAATGAAGGCACAATCAGTTTCATGATTATTATTTTTAAAATTGAGCACTAAAATTAACTTTTAATTAAACCCATCACAGTTCACGTGTTAAACGCTGGTCAAGGCTCATTTAGAGTATTATAAAACCCTTTATTTGTGTTCAACATCAATCCCACGCAGCTGTATAAGTACATACTTGGGAATAGCGGCATACGCATTCTATTGTCATGACTGGATCATACCTACACCCAGATTTGATTACGTATTTATGAAAAAATGAATTTGTGACTATTGGTCGGTCAGCAGCATTATGAAAACTCCTTCATTTATCTCCAGAGGTTCATGTAGCCAAAAAGTTAATTCAACAATTCCCAAGTAGTGTATTTTATAACTATTCGCTAAATTATGTTACCTCTTTACAAAAAGCTCAACTCTTTTCAAAGATGATTTTCTCACCTCGACGCAAAAACTCCTCTTTTCACAGATGACCACCTCACCTCTTTACAAAGAGAACTACCTTACCTCCACACAAAAAGCTCACCTCTTTTCAAAGATGACTATCTCACCTCTTTTCGAAGATGACTATCTCACCTCTTTTCGAAGATGACTATCTCACCTCTTTTCGAAGATGACTATCTCACCTCTTTTCAAAGATGACTATCTCACCTCTTTTCAAAGATGACTATCTCACCTCTTTTCAAAGATGACTATCTCACCTCTTTTCAAAGATGACTATCTCACCTCTTTTCAAAGATGACTATCTCCCCTCTTTTCAAAGATGAGTATCTCACCTATTTTCAAAGATAACTTACCTTACATCTCCACAAAAAGCTCACCTCTTTATAAAGATAACTACCTTACATCTCCACAAAAAGCTCACCTCTTTACAAAGATAACTACCTTACATCTCCACAAAAAACTCACCTCTTTTCGCACCTTACATCTCCCCAAAAAGCTCAGAGCGCTCTAGGCAAAACGCCTCACCTGGTGTAGTTGGCAACTTCCCAGTTGGAATCCTTCTTGACGTCGAGGTTGTCCTCAATGTTGACGCCTTCCTTGGTGATGGTCGCCATCATGTAGCGGTTGTAGGCGCGGCCGTCTCTGTAGTACAGCACCCTCATTGCGTCCTCCACGACCTGGCCACAAAGTTGCTTGTATTAATTGAAATTTCAACGCTTACTTCATTTTACCTGCCACAATTAAAGTGTCGAGTATGGATGGTAGAAAACCAGAAACCTATGCACAAAGCATGTTTACACACAAGACACCAGGCACATAGAAAAAGCAAAATCAAGAATAAAGAAAGAGTAGAGGTTGCAAAGGAAGTAGGCGCACTGAATGGAGTTTAAGCAGGCTCGCAATATGGAAATCCAGCCTTTCTACTGCTGACCTAACTAACAGCAAGTACAACAAGAGCTTGAAAACTGACAGAGCTAACATAAATCCGCTTTTGGTGTTCAAGGCGACATTGTCACAGATTGGTGTGTGCATTACGCATACTCGGCATAAACATATTAACTGTGGCTGGTTAAACTGAAGTTCAAAATTCAACTCAAATTGAGAGTAAATTTTAGATACCAACTTTGAAAATAATGAACAATAAATAGGTGGTGCCTTCATTTGGCTTTCATCAAGTATTTATAAAAATTGAGTTAGTAACTGCAGGCCGACCAGCAGCATTATAAAAAATCCCCTGACCACAAGGGGGTCCCCTCACACGAATCTCATGAAACCATAAGAATTTCAATGCCTACAACGGACATGAAGAGCTTAATGACAAGTTTACTCTAACAATCCTCCTCGGTATTCAAGAACATCATCTGAAGTTTGTGTTAGTTACATGGCTATTTCTTTCAACGAACTGAAAACGGTAAGGGTGATCAGGAGGTAGCGCCTGTGTCAAAGACTGAAGAGACCTTCGGAAAGGATTTCAACGCACTTGGAACAACTGATGCATGGATGGCAGTGATAAGGCAAGAAACTCTTGGCAACGATTAAAGGAGTAAAAAACGTATTCGGTAGCCAACTGAGATAACTCTTCATTGCAGTGACTGAGGACTACTCAGAAGTGTTTTTCTAGCCGGTTTTATGGTCTCACAAACATGAGCAGTAGAGGCTTGGTAATGATAATTGATACTTGTATGTTATGGATACGGTACACAAAAGTTTAGCTTCATAGCAGAGGTATTTTCTGCCCCATGAATGCGATTCACACGAACAAGATACCCAAATATTCTACTAAGAAGACGGTAGATTTTGCTTAGTAAGCAACTTCAATAAAAGGGCAAAGCTGATGATGGGCCAACAAGGCCCGAAACGTTCGTTTTAGTATTGACCACATACAATTTCAACAATGTGGACTTATTTTTTTTCCTGAAGTTCATTTACTAAAATATTATACTTGTTTACATATTTTCTGCTCACTAAGATATTTCATCAATGCACACTCTTTAATTGCCCATTGGCTTGAATGCATCACTCGTATTTGCTGGGTCAGTCTTAACCCTTAAATGTATTACAGGACTATAAGAAAAATACAATTTACTGAGGCTATGGACCTCAATGTATTGTACTTCCTGTTCAATTTTATATTTAATGTGCTCTTTGAAATTCCTTACCAAGTAGCAGTTCTTTCCTTGTCCTGATGTTAATGACTACCTGATGTCAGTGATATTCTTATGATGCTCGTTGAGATGACAGAAAGATAAGTACAAAAATACTGACATTCAAAGGTTTAGAGTGCAATTAAACATGTGAAACTCAGCAGGAATTTTATATGCTGAAAAAAATGCGAGTGGAAAATTGCTCCTGAAACCCTTTTTTTATTACCTCTATACACAAAATGAAAAACGAGTGTGCGGAGAATGGCCACAAGTATCATAACCTTACTCGTCTTATACACAGAAAAATATTGAATGCTAGAAGTGTTGACACAGGAATAACTTGCAGCATCATTCTCACCAACATAACAAAAACATGAGTAAAGGATTGCATGGGTATGACTCACCTTCCTAGCTTCAGCTTGCGTGAAATTGCCATCAGTTTTCTTCTCCCTGGCGTTACGCAGCATGGGGATGGCAAAGTACTGGCCGAAGCCAGAGCACACCTCAGGGGCCTCGTAAGCTGTGCCAATTTTGTCAACAAAGCCCAAGAAACTGCAATAATGGAAAAATATCATAATGTGTCAATAATAATGATGTAATATCAATGTATCAAAAATAATGAAGTAATATCAATGTATCAACAATAATGAAGTAATATGATGTATCAACAATAATGAAGTAATACATCATCTGAAGAGTGCATAGGTCAATTAATTACAAGTATAGAACAGCATGGTACATTTTTATGCTCATCAGCAACTAAACAATAAATCCTATGTCATTCAAAGAAATGTCTAACCTAACCCTACCAGAACGCTGTTCTGATTTTTCAATGATTTGTGAATCTGCCACTATGCTGCTGTACCTAATTTTTGGTGCTTTGCCAAGTACGTGGGAAAAATGCCTCACCAACTAAAAATAACCAACAAATCGTAGTCAAACCAATGTTAGCCATGGCAAATGTCTGCTCTTATGTGTTTGAATGTACTGTGTGTGGTTTAACAGTAAACAGTTAAGTTTAGACCTCAAGTCTGGTGAGGTTAAACAATATACAAAGACAAATTCTATACCTAGAAATTATAATGACTTTATGAAAGTTAAGCAATTACAGTCCATAGAAGATGTCTAAAAGGATCTGACTACATTAAAGATACAGTAACTCAATAGAAAACACTTAAAAAGCAACATAACTCCATCAAAGTGGCAGAATACAACTCAGTAAAAGATGCCTAAAAGGTATTATTGCCTAATCAAATCCAAGCACCTCAATCAAAAACAATCAGAAAGTAATATGATGTGAAAGCAGGGCATAATGAAGATTCTACTCACGGCTTGCCAGCCTTGAAGCCGGCAACAACGCAGTCCAGCCAGAGCGGGTTGAAGCGCGAGCGCCTGTTGTAGAGCACCCTCGTCAGCCAGCAGTGCAGGGCTCCTGCGTTCAGCTGCTTCGTGTAGCCGCCACACACGTCGTCGCGCCTGCTCACGCAACACAGTGCTATTATTTCGTCATGCTATTTAGGGAGAAGTTGCAACAGCTCATATGCAACACAGTGCCAACTTAATCTTATAATTCATGGAAGAATTCACATCAGCTCATGTACAACACAGTACTAGCTGAGTGATGTCATTTTGGGAGAAGTCGTGTCAGCTCAAATGCAACTCAGTGCTAACTTAACTAATTTAGGGAGAAGTCATGTCAGCTTGTATGCAACACTGCTAACTGAATCATAATTTAGGGAAAAATATCTGAACTGCAATTCTCCAGTCTTTGGCTAATGAGAGTACTAGATACAAAATGAACAATTTCAACAACATAAGCATAAAATGGGATTTGAAAATAACAGGCAGAAATGAACAGGTATAAGCTTTTGTTCTTAATTATCTACATAAAATTGGTACTGGAAATTCACTGGCACACTGTGGGTCAGATGACAGTATTGGTTCTCAATTTGGAATTTTTGTTATGCTATTGGAATGATAAAATGCCGATTCACTGGTATTTGCAATACACTGGCATTCTACTTAATTATAGGTTTTACACTAAAAATTGGCTGTTTTAGTCATTTAATTAATCATTCGTCTAAATGATGATTATTTTACTGGCGCTAATACATTTCTAATTCAGCACACGTAAAATTAACAGAATACCTCCGACAGATAAGAAAAATGAACATTTTTAGGTCCCCAGACACAAAGAAGAATTTAGGTATCTAGATAGAGGAACTCCATCCCCTAAATTGCTAAAGAAGTTTGTACCAACTTCTTTTGGAAAGTTCAGAATTACACATAAAATACTATTCTATGGAATACCTTATCTTCAATTTGCAAAAACTCTATACAGTACACATACCGATTTGGATGCATATCATGTCATCTAATTAATACACAAAGCAACTAAATTTAAATCAAGCTTACAATGGTTGTCACTTGAATTTCTTTTACTTCATTCAAATCTTTCCTTGATTAACCTGAACTTTCGCTACATCTTATCAGTATCATCAACCAATGTCTTCACTACACTTTCCATCCTTCTTCATCAGCCAATTCATTTGTATAAATTTGTAGCAAGCAAGCTTCTTTATGCATGTATTGTTAAGAACCTGACCTGAACTTATTGCTCCCTTCACTGTGTGACAACATGCTTTAAAATCACTGCTTAAGTTCCTGCTGCACCTTTACTCTCTTTTGACCAATTTTCTTTTTGAAGGACATGAGGAAATTACTCCTCTTGTTCTTATATTCTAAATGTTTTGATGAAAAGTTTAAATTTACTTGGTTTCTTGTATTGTAATTTAAGAGAAATTAACGTAATATTTCATTTGAGAGCCAAAAAATTTGATCGTTATAAGGTTAACTTACACTTTCTGTTCCACAATATCTCTGATGAACTGGTAGTCTGCAATGTCACCCCCACAAGCCAGCACAGCTTCATCAGTGGCCGCAAATATCCTCTCCACATTCCTGAAGCGAGCCAGGGAGCCGTACGAGCCTAGCTTGTCAGCTGCCAGCACCACACCTCCGTCAAAAGTAACTCCAATGACTGAAGTTCCAGTTGTGGTAGGGTACCTGAAAGTCAGATGATGTAAATTACAGGCTGGCTTAAGCGCAAAAAAAAAAGACATTTATCTCAAATTAAAATCCTAATAAATGAAGCCATTAAAAAATTTATGCACAATTAAATATACTAGCTTTACATAAAAACTACAATGCTACTTCAATTAGGCTAGATTAAATGCAACTTCAGTACATAATGAACAAAAATTATATAATGAACAGGATGAATTTCAAAATTATTTTACAAGTTACTTTACAAATATTTAAAATTAATTTTATGTTCTATTTAAAATGAGTACACAAAGCAAACTGAAAGTGCAGTGTGGCAGTAGAAATAAGAAATTTATGTGAGATTCAAATACTTTGATAGCAATCAATTTCACCTTCAAGATCCTGGTGAGCAAATATGAATAAAGGTTGAAAAATAGGCTTTTAGAAAATATTGTCACAAATCAAAATTTCCCTACATTTTTATTCCAAAGTTTTTAAATTTGTGATTAGATGACTGAATCCACCAACATAAGAAAACTTAATCTGAATTCTTTCAGAAAATACCTTTAAGGTAAGTAAAGCACCTGCAAGTAGTTGAAAGTATCTGATGGTAAATAAATTGTCAGTCTCTCTTTCTCTCTCATGATAAACAAATCGGTTCAATTTGACAAATGCAAGAACGAATAATTAATTCATTGAATGAAAGGAATACAATGATAAAATACTACTGACTATTAAAGTTAAAGTAGCTTAAGTTGATTACATTCTACCAAGTTCATGAGTGGAAGAGAAAATGAATGTTTTACCTATCTAACAATAATTGGCAATTCATTCTATCATCTTGATTAAAAACGTTGTTAAGCATTTTTATTATCTTTATTGAACATTTTTATATGTGCCTAGTAAATACTAGCTTAATTCAATGAATATCTTCTTAATTTCATTCTGTGATATTCAGCAATCAAAACAGACTAAGCCTGATAAAGGCAAAAGGCATTTAAAAGTTTGAGAGCAATTGAAGGCAAGATTTGTACCATACTTTGTACACATACATCTTCTCATGAAAAACGTTACATTATTAGATAGCACTTAGTTTTTAATTTGATTATATATTTCAAATTATATTTTGAAAAAATTATTCATTAAATTAGTATATGTAAAACTGTCCTGTATTTCCACCATCATATTAAATCATTTAATGTATCAAAATAGCAATAAGGAATACAAAAAGTTAAATAGCAAGTTTCATTATTTTGTTGGTTTTCGTAATACCAATTCTAAAAATACTGCCTAAAAAGCTAAGCAAAGTCAAGATAACAAAGACTGGGATAAGCAGATATGGTAGTAATGAAGTTTAAATTAAGCAGTTTTCTTCTTCAGGGGCTGGATTTGAACATTCCATGAGAATAGCATATATATAAAGGATCTAGCATATATGGAAGCACTGAATTAAATAAAAAGAGAAAAGGCAGGTAGAGCACAGAATAGGTGAAGGGAATACATTAAATTGTTAATTAAAATGTGTTATTTATAACTAAGGTTCCAACTAATATTTGCCCAGGTTATCAAGTTCAATGGTGCAATCACATAAATACATAAAATACACAATTACACGAGTTGTTTCTCTAACACACCTAACAACTAAATCTTACAAATAAGGCTTTGATTAAGTTTCATTGCATTTCTAATAATCAAGTGCAAGACAAGCTATGCTTGCATGAGTCAAATAACAAATTAGATTACAACTAACTTTTAGTTGAATAAACAAGTAAAATAACAAAATGCCTTTAAAAAATGAAGTAAATGCCTTAAAATTACAAATAATTTCATATTTAAATAATAAAGGACCATTTAAAAAAGATGTAAATGTTAGCATTATGTCAAAATATACTCAAGTTTACATGCAAATCTTAAACATAAATATCTTGAAATCAACCAACACATTTCAAGTACATGCTGGAGCTTTCAAGATAAATACAATTTAAGCATGTATTTAACAACTTTACTTCTTACAAAACATGGAAAGCAAAATGTATTGTCAACAAAAGCTATATTTCTACAAGTTTTAACACAGATTTTGGAGTTCGAAATTGTGTTCAAAGTATTAATGATTATTTTTTCGCCGATGTACAACAAAAATTGAACACACAGTTAAAATACCTTTTATTTATGATAAATATGATCCACCGATCATGATGCAAAATTACTAATAATACTTTACAATATCATTAATATGAAAAAAAATATTGTATTTGCAAAAATTGTGAGGAGTAGAAATAATTTAATTACTCTAACTTACATGGTATGAGTCTTGGCCAAATCAGTCGAAGCATTTTGTTGTACAGAACGACCAGGGAAATCATAAAATTGACCAGGCTTTGGTCCATTCGACCAGAGGGGAGGTGCGTCGAAATTCATCATTTTCTTTCAGTCAAACAGTCGACCAAACAACCACTGCAGTCTTTTTCAAGAATGACAGGCAGAAGTTGCTGTGAGATAGAGCGCGGATACGGAAGCAGATATAAATCAGCGATCTCTAGTTTTCATGAGCGGTAAAATCTTAAATTTATTTGGAGTAACAAAAATCAGCGTAATTAGTTTTTTAACATAGTTTGTCAATTATGCTGTAGTTGTACAGTTTTTGAATGTATGCATCATTTGAAGTATTTATTAGAGACCTTTATTCGTCCGTACACGCAATGACAGATTTGATATTGGAATCTAATCAAGTCTCCAGTTTTATAACATCATGCAGATTTGTTTATAAAATGCCTTATAGATAACACTATAACTTTATGACGGTTTGGTTGGTTGCTCGGAGTGAAACTGGAAATTCTTTCCATGAGATTGCATGGTCACAAAAATTATGATAATGAACACAGTAAACAAACTGTCGCAAATCCAGCCTTGCTCCTTACTAAAGTCCCGTGCAAGACAGCCCATATCTTGCATAATTAGGGACTAGGTCTTCTTTTATATCTAAACTGGCCTAAAAAGTAAGAAACGCTAACTATTTATGACAAGCGGGGCAATGGTGGGAGTGCTTCACTTTCCTGGCGACCTTAATAACTTTGGACATGCATAAAATGTTCGTTTGTCTTTACGAGCGAATCCGAAGCCTCAGCTACGGATCCGAGCGAAGTTGAGGAGGGCGCCTTCGCGGGTTGCTTCCTCAGATGAAGATGATAAGTGGTCCGGGGCGCATGTCTACAATGTGCTCTGACCTATACCGGCCCCGCTTTAGGAAAGCTTAATCCTTGACAGCCGGCTTTTGTGGAGAAATGTTCACCGGAACATAATCTTCGAACGAAACTTCGAGGTGAGCATTCTTTTTAGCTATTGTCCTACTTGTCATGAATTCTTATTATTGCAGCGTGTACTGACCCCGTTCAGGGTGTCAGCTAAGCACTATGTTTCCTGTGCCAGTTAGTTCTGGAAGTTTTCGCCGCTGAAGCGGGTTGGCGAGACAAAACATCGTCATCTACGGATGCTTTATTTACAATTGAAGCATGATACATATCACCTTTTACATTGGTTTTTCAAATGCCTTATAACTAACACCAGGACGCCATGACGCTTTCCTCCGGTCAAAGACCGGTACCCATTTCAGACACATGGGTAGAGTGGGGTATTGTGCTTACAATTATTTCTCCTATACCCAACAGAGAAAATCGCCACCAGCGCCGAGACTCGAACCCGGGTTTCCCGCACGGAGTCAGGTCCTATAGACACACGGCTATGGCGAGCAGTAGTTACAAACTCACCCTCCCTAACTCACAAAAAAAAGGCCCTTCAAATTTTGAATGCAGATTGTTTTTAATTATTTTAAGTTATTGAAGTTACTCTTGAAAAACAGAGTCTATACAAATCAGGTACAAATACAAACAAGAGAGACCAATTACAAATACAAACAAGAGAGACCAATAACAAATACCAACCAACGTTCACATCTAAATTGAAGAATTTTTCAGATTCCTGTGATTATGAAGCTTTATTAGAAATATCCGTAGACACCAGTATTGAAAAACGACATTCAATCATGTGAGTCATATTCATTAGGCTAAGTATTGAAGATATTAATACTGGCAGCCAGTAGACACTAGAGCGCAACAGAACATAATTTAATTCTTCGAAGAAACACTTCGCTCAAAAAAGATGCTCAAACTCTTTTCAAACTGACTGTTCTAATTTTGCACTTTATTAACATACTAATCGATGGAACAGAAATTGTAAGTTCTCAGTAGATGCAACGTGAGTAGTTATCGTCTATCTAATTCGTAGTAAATTCTTATCTGACTTAACATTTGGTGAATTACAGTTGATCTTTGAGGTTGAAATTTTTTCACAGTTGTTTGATTAATACAACGCGTAATTCTATATATGAATATTTGGGAGTAATTTTGCTTTAATTGGAAGTAAAGCATCGCATAAGATAGTATTTTGCCGTGCGAGAATCGACTTAAGTTTTATTTGCTAGACAATTAAGTAAAGGAGGCTCGTGACTAGCATTGTCACATTTTGGTAATTCTAAAACTCATCAAAAAGAGGTTAGATCTGAAATCACGTATTACAGCTGCACGGCTTACAGTTCTACTTGGAGCCTTTATGCTGCCAGTAATAAGTGTTTCCCATAAATAGCTAATTATACCGGCCATCGGAAACAATTGCGTTGAGTACTAAAGTTCTCATGATAACGTTCAAGTTGTATCATCCGTTTATTCTTAGATAAGCGATTATTTATTCGAAATATGGTAATTTTTTCTTAGTATACTTGGCACCACATGTTTACAAGTGAGGCCCATTGGGAGCCTTAGGAGGCCGTTGGCACAGCCTCCTGCTGGCTAAGGAAGCCCGAGCATGTCAAGACAGAAAAGAGGAATGGGTTAGGAATAAAAGGCAAAAGCACTTGCTTAGTAGGTTAGCTGCTAGGTTTACCGGCTTTTATTACAAAGAAAGAAGATGTTAAGACGAAGTGAGAAATTGTTTATCTATTACCAAATCTTGGCCCTTAACGAACTCCAGCAGCGAGTTCTGCTGATTGTGTTGTGCGTTGCTGGGGTTACTATTGAAGAACACTGGTTTGAAGTGTGCATTAATGAGGCCAAACATAATCTGCATCATAAGGGTTTTACATTCTTCTCAAAAAGTGTTGGCTTTCCAAAAAGAGTTAGAGAAGCTCTTATTGGGCAACCCCCGGAGAGGAAAATATGCAATAAATTTCTCACTAATATTGCTAAAGAGAAGCTGAGAGAAAGAAATCTTGCTAACACAATTTTTCCGAGGTTTTAATTTTTTCTTTAATGAAAAAAGCAAGAGGTTTCAGCCTGATAATGATTCTAGCCTAGCTAATTTGTTAGTTTGTGTGTCTACTAATCAATTTTTTTTAGGTAATCAATCTAAATAGCACCTTAGGTATTGTTGATGTAAAGAGTTTGATCTTGCTTATTTTTTACTTCAGTTTAAGAAAGTATTAACCAATGTTAGAAGTTATTTAAGGTATAAAATTTTTTTTTTATGTTTCAAGCTTATTTTTTGAATACAAGATGTTCTTAAATATATTAGTGCTGTTTGATTATAGTTTTTAAAAAACTTTGAGCACAAAAAATTTTGGTCAATATTGAATTTAATCCGTTCACAAAAATTAAGGATTCCATTCCAAAGAATCAGTAAAGGAACACATTTAATAATGTTTTACATGAATGACATTCTGCTTGCTAATGCGTTATTTTTTAGTTATTCAACTTTGAAGTTATAAGAATGTCATATATAAAAGTTAAGGAACAGACACGTAAAAATGCTGTAGTACGGTATTAACATAACGGTGAGTAAGGTTATGGTAGGTTGGTTAAATAAACTAACCTGAAATAACATATATCAACGGCAACCTAAAATAGCTTACCTTAACTTACCCAAACTGGGGCTGTTTTTTACCGCCCAGATGTGGGCGTGTCCCGCCAGAAAAGTGGGCGTCACCCAACAATGCGGCGACTAAGCAACCGACCATATAATGTTATTCCTATGTGAACTTAATTATTGTTATATCTCAAAAATAACGCATCAGCAAGCAGAATATCGTTCATGTAAAACGTTTTTAAATGTGTTCGTTTAGTGATTCTTTGGAACGGAATTTTTGTATATCTGTGAAAGGCTTAAATACTCAATATTGACCAAAATTTTACTAGATTTATTTGTAAGTTGTCCTTAATATTGTAAAGGTCAATTTTGTCAAGGAAGTTGGAATTGTTTATCCTCGTTTCTTGGTATGTTGTAAATCACCAATATTTATTTTATTTATATTAGGCCAATGTAGGTTCTTAATAATTTAATGTTAATTTTTTATTTCTAACTAGTATTTAATGAAATAAATTTTTTATTGGCTATTAGTTCTAGATGAAAGTTTTGAATGAGATGTTCTGTTCAATTATCTCATTGTACATTTCTTTTTCAGAGGTTACCATGAGACCTACTGTGCTATCAATACTCTGCAGCAGGGTGATGCTCAGCCCTATGATTTCAAGGTTCCAAGCGCAGCAGTTCAGATTATCTGGCATTTCAAATATTAAGCTAATACCAATTAATTGTTTGTCTTCACAAATATTACCTAAGGTATGTTTCCATTTAATGCTATTTTGTATGTTATGTTCTAATTATCAACAAATGTGAGGAAAGTTTTTACACATGTGTATTTAAATTTCTTCCATTTATTTAGCATTCTTTTACTCACAAAAGAGCTTCATTGTTCTGATTGTTTATTTTGACTACTTTTTGGATTTTTATTTTGTTTTTACCTTGGGGGTTAACTTCATATTTTTTTTGTCTCTGAATCATTACTTGATAGGTGTATTATATTTTAAATGGTTCACTGAATGTTCTCTTATGAATAATAGAATTCCTCTCCAAAATTAGTAACCCATTTTGAATAAATTTAGGTGTGAAAGATTCACTTATGTTTACTTTTTTATGTACTTTCCATAATATGAATGTTGACATCAAGTAATTATTGAATTTTACTTCCAGAGATGTCTGGCTACTTCATCTCACAGATTTACTCTTCCCAAGCCTGGGGATGAAAGTTCTCCTCAGAAAGATAAGGTAGAAAAGTAAGTGTCATATGATACCAAAGTTTTGGTACATGCATTCTATATTGAGGAAATGTTTCTGAAATTTATATATCAAGTAAACTATTTATATTTTTCCATTGCAGTCTACATTCAGTCATTTGTCATTAACTTAATGCTGTGTTTGCACACAAGATGATTCAGTCTATTTTGTGTGCATCATATTTAAAATACGACTAAGTCATATAAATCCTCACATGAAAAAAGATTTACTTTAGTTTGTGATAAATTTTGATAGAAACATAAGGATATTTATTATAAATTGAAAAACGTTTCTAAAAGCTCACATTGTACACTCATAGAGTACACATAGTCAGGTTTAGGAAGTATTCTTAGAGTAATGATGCTGACAAACACTTCATCTTGTGCCAGGGCTGTAGATGTTGGAGGAGGAACATGGCAAGAAATTTACGAAGGGCTGCTCAGCACTCAAGTGAAGCTCATCAAAAGTTTCTCTCTGGGCACATCTATCATTGGGGTCTCCATACAGCCCATTGTGATCAGTGTGAGTTGTGGGTTACTTTATTGTGATCAGTGTGTGTTGTGGGGTACTGCATTGTGATCAGTGTAAGTTGTGGGTTACTTTATTGTGATCAGTGTGTGTTGTGGGTTACTGCATTGTGATCAGTGTGTGTTGTGGGTTACTGCATTGTGATCAGTGTGTGTTGTGGGTTACTGCATTGTGATCAGTGTGAGTTGTGGGTTACTTTATTGTGATCAGTGTGTGTTGTGGGGTACTGCATTGTGATCAGTGTGAGTTGTGGGTTACTTTATTGTGATCAGTGTGTGTTGTGGGTTACTGCATTGTGATCAGTGTGTGTTGTGGGTTACTGCATTGTGATCAGTGTGAGTTGTGGGCAGCTATCATGTAATTTGTAAATGCTGGTACCTATTTTCAGTTTCAACTCTGTTGTTTTTATTCAAGTAGATTTTGATCATTGTTCGGAAAGTTAGTTTCTTGTGAATAGAGCTGCACAACATGTCTTGCAAATTGTTTTAATTGCAAACCATCTTGAATAATTTAATCTAACAAAGTATCCCATTTTCTCTTGAGATGCAATGAATCTATGATTTTTATGGTTTATTTGTCTTTGTGTGTCTATTTTTACAAGAATTTAGGAGCTGCCTACGATGCTCAAATTTCAGTATTGTACGTTCGACAGTAACTAGTATTTTTTCGTCTAACGTGTCGTTGCCTATTGAACATAATGCCCATAGCTTGTTTTGTAACTTATTCTAAGAACCAAATCAATATTATACCTTAATGCTATCTATTTCTGTTTCCACTTAAATGTAGTGTATTTCTGACTATTTGCTACACTTGACAGCACCTCGGTGAGAGCATGAGCTTGCTGGTATCATTCAGCGCCCTCATTGGCATGTTTACATTCGTGACCCCCGCCCTCATCCACTGGTTCACGCGGAAATACGTCTTCAAACTCCGGTATGATCCTGAGAAGGACCTGTACGCAGCCACGACGCTCACCTTCTTCTTGAGAGAAAAAACGGTGTGTCTCTGGATGTTTACTGTTATTATTTGTGTCTCATTTTGTCTTTAGGGTTTAGTTTTCTAGTGTGGCGTGTCTCTGGATGTTTACTGTTATTCTTAGGTGTTCTCATTTTGTCTTTTAGGTTTAGTCTTCTGGCTTTGTGCTGAAGAATACGTGGTAACTTTGCTCTTTTAAAGACACAGTTGTTTATTACAGGGTTGGGGTGGAGTTATTTTAGGCTTTTTGAAGTATATGCTACGTTGGCTTTAAGTCTCATTCACTTGAGGGTAAGTATGTCTTTTGTGCAGCTTATATCCAGGTTGAAATTGGCACTTCTAGGAACTTCAGTGAGAAAAGTTTTTTGTTGCAGGCTTGAATTAGCGAGAGTCTCGCATGTATATTATGTAGTGGAATTTAATGCTAAGAACTTCAATAATGGATTACCATAGTTGATTAAGACTGGTGATAGATAATAAGAGTACGAAAATTATTGAATTATTTTACCAACGAGTTTGTCATGAAGTAACTTTTAATTCCTTTGCACAAAAAAAAAGCTTGCCTACCTGAGGTGATTTTGAACCTTTTAGAAGTACGGAAATGAATGAAAGTGATCAGTCTCATCCATGAAAATCTAGGAATGCATAAACAGAAATAAAATTTACTGCGTCAATCGAAAAAGTCTTAGGTAGTAGATACTCCATTTTTACCTCTAAAATGAAACTTTTATTTTTTTGAAGGGACCCATTAACATTGAAGTGTTTTTGTGTAAATACCATTTTTTTTATGTAAGTGTATTCGAACATTTCTTACCATAGATTTCAAGTTCACTACTCTCATTGAGAAAATATCTTCAGGATTCATTCTTTCGGCTTTGATAATAGTTATTCCTCTATCTATTAACGGTCACCTTCGAAATGTTCGTATGCCGATAACTATATCTGTAATAGGGCTATCACTCTACTATCAACTTTCACCATTGAACTTCTTGCAAACAACGTTCCGTTCTACTTCTATAATAGAGCATTTCTCCACCATCGAGCACACCGTTGAAGTGTCCATGTCTATTTCTCCACCATTGCAGTGTTCATGTACAAATTTTTCGTGTCATACAGATCCAGTTCAGGCCGAGTGACGTGACCGTGCCTGAGCTGCCGAGCATGTTCACCACGTTCCTGGTGAACAAGAAGCCGCTCTTCGTCGACATGGAAACTTTCAAGGACATCGAGCACTTCGGCCGCATCATGGGCTACGACAAGCCGCTCAACCTCTATGTTGATCCCGAGGACAAGAAGTCGTGATTTTAACAAGTGTTTTATCGATTTAAAGCACTGCCGGCATCGACATTTAAAGCAAATTTCAAATTTTATTTTCTGTTATTTTTTTTCAAAGTGAATATCTCACGTGATTTTACATTTGGAATCAGAAGCTCGTGAAGCAAAATGTGAGCATTTGGAATTCACTTGTTTAAATTCCTCAGGGTAAATTTCAATCAATTTGCAAGGGAAACTAATTTTTATTTGCCAGGGTTATAATTATAAATAACTTTTTGCAGGCAACCTTTATTATCAAAGGTTGCTGTAATTTTTCAATTCAAAAGCCGTTCATCAGAAGCATATTACCCCACGTGTGCTCCACATGAAATGAAGAAGTAATCTGATTTGGCTGGTAGTGCGACGATAAAGCGGCGACTTCTGTATGTGTGTATATACGGCAAATAGGGAATTCTTCTTGAAAGATGAAAATAATTATGAATAAATAGAGTTTGAATTAACTCCTCTCCATCAAGGTCATATTAGTCGATGCAGATTGTGTTCAAAGGTCTGTAAACTCTAGCGACTGGTTAAGCAAAACTTGGAAGTCAGTTTAGCATAATACCGCTGTAACGATATCAGTTGTAAAAAAATGAGAAGAGTGTTGATTCACAATATATCGCTCGATGGGAAGAACAACGTCACAAGTCGAAATTCTTGATTCTTCAGAAGTGATTATTACCGAAATGAGTAGAACGAAATGGCAAATTTAACAGCATGGACCAGTTAATTTTCCAAAATTCTGAGTTTTGACGTTGTGCTTCTCAACGAGCGAAAAGAATATATGACATGTAGCCAGGCTGATTTTCCAGGGTTTCATCCCTCAGAGCAGATGTGATAAGCGAGAAAAGGAACCACTGCAGCTAAACTTCACGTCCAGCTAGGCAGCATGCACTCATTTTATTTTCATACAAGGTGTGCGTCCCCACATTTTGCGTGTAGAAACAGCAAAATTGGAAAAAGTTGACACAAGATGAAAGGTGACAGAGAAAGTAATGAGGGAGAAATGAATAACAGTAAGCTAAATAAAACATGGTCTGTAATATAACACAATACATATTCTATTCCAAGAATGACCCAATCTACAGCTAGAGATCTTGAATCTTCCTCCTGGAAGCACCAATTCTAATGTATAGAGTAGAATTTGCTAGCTACAAACCTCAAGAAATTTAACACGTAGAACAAAAATCGCTTTTAAATTTGTGTGAGTAAAAAGTAAGCATAAACTCAGGATTCCATGTAGGAAAATAAAATTAAAAACGATACTTAACCTTTAATATAAAAAATACATTCAACAAGCAAATAACCAATACGGCATTGAAATACTTCGAACATTCAGAACCCCTCCTATATCTGCACAATAATAATGTCATAGATATGGACAAAAGCATTAGCGGCGCGGTTTGGTGTCGTACGCGACCACAACTCGTCCCTGGAAACCTAAGGACCGTCTAGTATAACCTTCAATAAATATTACTCAGCTCCTTACGAACTATTTAAGACACGCGATGTCTTCAAATTTCTTGCGGAAGGACTACCGCCCGCACACTCGGCAGTTAAGGGCCGGAAGACCCAAAACCCAATGCCATAATTTAACTTAAGCAGGCGCGTGTGCCACAAAGCGACTTAGAACTTTTTACGATGTGTTCAAAGTTAAAACTCTAAATATTCCGGAAGTGTTGAAATAAAATGCTGATTCGTTTCAATTAAGAATTCGTCAATACAGGCCAGTAGAGCACTGGCAATACTTGTTGAGCAATAAAGACTGTGAGGCTCAGTGAACTGACAATACCTGTCTCTTCACTGCAGCAAATTTTTGTTTTATCAGAAGTAATCATTTATGAGACTAGAGATAATTTTAATATAAATAAAACTAATAATTTACGACACCAAAGATGATTTTCAACAGAAGTAATCATTTATGAGACCAAAGATAGGAGTACTTTTTCAACATCCACAGGCAGGTGAAATGGAATTATACAAGAAAAAATTTACCCATCCTTGGATAAATAAGGTAAAAATGAAGAAATCGTGCTCAAGTTTGCCAAAGTAGTCGCGTAAGTCGTCATTCAAGAGGAGAAGACACAATAAATCAATGCTGAAATCAACTTGGACTTCTCAGGCAGAAGGTTATGAATATATTGCAGCTATAACGTCAGCAAGACCTGCTCCAATATGTACTGTATGTAAACAATAACAATCTACGAAAAATAACAAATAAAATCCCAAGAACACAAGAAAATATCACAGACTAGTGGAGGCACACAGAAAACACATGATCACTTTACAGAAAAACGTATCCCAACGAGGAAGAACGCTTTCCAATACCTACACATCTAAATTTGGATAGGATCCCAACACAAAAATAATCTATAGTATTAAATCTGATCCCAACACAAAGATCCTCAGAAAACTTCAATTAAACACGCACATACTTTGTAGGATTTAATCTCGACATGAAAGTACTCAATAGGCTTTGATTGATCCCACCATGAAGATACTCTAAAGGATTTGATCCACCATGAAGATGCTTTACAGGATTTGATCCCAACACGACGATACTTTACACAATTTGATCCCAGCACGAAAGATACTTTACAGGATTTGATCCCAACATGGAAATACTTTACAGGATTTGATCCCAACACGGAAATACTTAACAGGACTTGATCCCAACACACAGACACTCAGTACCATTTGAATTGATAAGCAAGACACTCCACAGGAGTTCACGTAAGGTAAAATTTACGCTCACTCAGAGCGCTGGGGCAAATTGCCTGACAATAGTGACGAACTTTTACTCGTTAAAGTTTTGACTTCTTTGCTAAATTGTTGTAAATGCACTGGAAAAATTCCTCGGACTGCCATCTCTTCAGAAGCTCTTCACCTTCCTTCTGGTTCACCTGCACAAAAATAACCAGAAAATCCTGTGTCGAATCCAGTTTTGAATGCGAATAGCAACAACGCTGGAATTGAGCGTAATATCTTGGGGATGATATTAGAAATAACTGAAAGAGTAGCTGTACTATTAATTAATTTTGCGAAGTGTGAAAATGGCTATTTCACATGAAACAGAGAGACTGACGATGGCTTTGAATAATTAAAACGGAGGTAGCCACTCAATACTACTAGCCTTTGGTGATAACTTAATGGAACTCACGAAGTTATGACAAGTCATAATTTGAAAGCTTGAGAGATCCTTGATATTAGGAACTTTGAAAATATGGTCACCAAGGAAATAAAACCTAACATGAAATGACAATTTGCACTTACACAGGGGGCACTGACATTAGGAAGCTGGATTGAGAACCGCACTTCAAAATATAATACCAAGAGTAAGATAACATGCTTCAAAATCACCACTACCTCAATACTGACTTTTGAAAATAAAAACCTTCAAATTTCATCGCTATTTGCTTTTTAGAGGTAAATTCAAATAACAAAACGTAGGAGTATAAGTAACGGTAAGTATTCCCTCGCTCCTTCGCGGTTCGACTATTGTAGATTCACGACTTCGCGGGTTTCTAGAATGTGTAAAAATTGTCAAGAATACAAGAAGATGAGTCAGCCCATATCAGCTGCTGCGACACGCACCTGGTGTAGGTGTGCCCGCGTGTGGCTCTTGATGAGGTTTTTGGCAGCCATTAGTGTCTGGGGAGGGCTGGTGTCAGCGAGATGCTGCAGCGCGTCCCACTCCCGCTGTAGCTCCGACCGCCGCACCACTCGCCACACCAGCCCGCACGCTGCCGCTTCTGCCGCGCTCATCTGTAACCAGCGTACTCTTATTCTGGGATGTTTGTTTGTAGCTGGGCCTTGAATGGAGGCATTTGTGCCTCAAAAGTGGTCTTGTTTAAATGTTTGTTTGAAGTTGAGATTTGGAAGGAGGCGTTTGGTGCTGAAAAGTGGTCTTGTTTAAATACGTTTGTTTGAAGCTGAGCTTTGGAAGGAGGCGTTTGCTATTGAAAGATGGTCATGTTTAAAAATCTTCATTAGAACCTAAGCTTTGCTGTTGAATAGTGGTCTTATTCTGAAATGTTTGTTTGAACCTGATCTTTGGAAGGAGGCATCCGCTGTTGATTTATATATGTTCGTTTGAACCTGAGCTTCAAGGAGAGGGATGCATTTTCTATAAAAAAAAGTGCGCACATTTAAATTAGTTTGTTTTCACATCAGCTTAAAAAAAGGATTTGCTGCTAAAAAAAAAAAAGTGTTTCATTCAAAGGTGTTTGCTCAACTCTAGGCTTTAATGAAATACAATTGTTATTCTAGCATAGAATGGAAATGCATAAAAAAAGCTCACTAAGAAAAGAAAACACAAAGCCACAAAAGGGTTTCGATAGGCGAGAACCCTTACAAAGCACTCAAAGAGTGACCGGCCATCCACTGTAATGATTCCTAGCGTATTTTTAGTTGCGTTAGTCCTCACAAATATTGTTTGTTTGGTCATGCAGATGCTTCTATAAGTGCAACTTAAGAGTTTTTTGTTACATGGAGTCAGAATAAATGTTCGAAAATTATAAAAAAAAAATCCTTAGTGGGTCATGTAATTCATTGATGTAATGTCCCAGGAAAATTAGGCGTTATTTTAAGCCTACCTAACCACAATAAAGACGTTCCAAAAGAAAGGAGGAAGGCGCCATTTAGTATGGATTTGAGGGAATGCAGAATTCATGCACGAGTTGCATAGAAACAGTAAGCTGTGAAAGAAGTTCAAAAAGCAAGACATAAATTGAAGAAGAAAGTAGTAGGTGCTGAAAAACCGGACAGCAGTGAACCGAAAAAAGGTGGTCTTTAACGTAACAAAAACACTGTATTTCAACAAAAAGAAGGCCAAACTTACCTTTAGCTTAGGAACTCATTTATTCCCCTAAGGGAAATGTGCCACAAAATGAAACCCTTAAGGCTACAGCTCGTAGAGAAGTTCAGATGACAGTGATTGCGGTTTTAATGTCTATAAATACTAAATTTTACACATGAGCTCCAATTTTTATTGAAAAGAAAAACCTCTATTGATCGTTTCAGTACTACAATCTTGCTGAAGAATAGTAGTAAGCAAGGGATGAAAATAAATGAGGTTAAGAGTCTCCTCTGAAAGTTCCTTCACCCCGTTTTCAATAACCTCAAAGGAGGTGCTTCGACTACAGTAAAAATACAGTGGTAGTGAGACTGGTTCGAATATGAGCAAAGTATTATGGTTAGCACCAGAATATAGACAAGACTCAAAATTCAGTCTGTTTGAACTCTACAATAGAGAAGGCATTTCAGGTCTCTCGTTTCCTTTTTTCACTCTAGCATTATGATAGATCATTATTCGCTTTTAGGTCGTAAAAAATACATATTTTGACATATGTTCATGCGTTTATCTACTTTTAAAATTATTTTCACTTCTTAATTTCTCACTAACCATGTTGAAATTTTAGTTTGTACAAAAAAGGTAGGTTCATCTGCGAAAATAACTCTAAATTGTCATTTAAAGCATCACTACGAGCTAAAAAATTAAAAATAGTACATATTTAAAAACAATAATAAAAATAATAGTTTGAAAATAGACAATTTCGCTCTAGAGCAGAATTTCTGTTCACCTTGTGACCAAAGAGGAGCATTTGGGAAGCTTTGGCAGGCCCCATGAGCTGAGGAAACGTGTAGGAGGAGCAGGCTTCTGGCACCAGCCCTAGCGACACGAACGGCGTCCACAACGTCGCCTGCACACACCAGTCCCATTAGATTACAACATGTTGGCTGTGGGGTTATGTCAACATGTTTGATTCAGGAACATGTTTACTTTTGGTTTATGTCCACCTGTTAGGTTGAGGCTTTGGAATTCTGTATTCATGACGTGTTAGGGTTGAGGGTCTTGGAATTCTGTATTCATGGCGTGTTAGGTTGAGGGTCTTGGAATACTGTATTTCATGGCGTGTTAGGTTGAGGGTCTTGGAATACTGTATTTCATGGCGTGTTAGGTTGAGGGTCTTGGAATACTGTATTTCATGGCGTGTTAGGTTGAGGATCTTGGAATACTGTATTTCATGGCGTGTTAGGTTGAGGGTCTTGGAATACTGTATTTCATGGCGTGTTAGGTTGAGGATCTTGGAATACTGGATTTCATGGCGTGTTGGGTTCAGGGTTGGCCTTGGAATATTCATTGCATGTTTTCGTGGATTAATTTTTCTGAGAATTTTTTTAAATGCTAACTCTGCTATAGTTACAGTATAGGTATAGTCGAGTAAGGTACACAGTATATAGTAACCATAGTTTATCTAAAGATTACCATGAACTCATGATAGAGGATTATGTTACTTTCAACAATCAGGGTTCAGTACAGCAAGGGTCGGGATTAGTGGCTTGCGCACCGAAGTTTAGCGCACTAATTTTATCCATTCATGGCATCAACTCAATTAGAAAAGTTTTCTTTTTGAGTGCTATCACAGCACAAAAATGTTGCTATTTGCCGAAAAAACAACAATATGCCATGCATCTCCAAGCACTCTATTAAAAACACTTTTTATTTTAGATTTGCTTCATGTCAAAATCTAGAGTATGACCATATTAACATGTTGCTTGTGATACAACCCATCGGTGGGTCTTGCTTAGGTTTTTCCTGCTACAAAAGGACCCATTGATGGGTCATTTGAAAAATTCTAACAATCTTTTTCAAGTTAGTGGTATTTAATGTTCCCTATTAATGTTTGGTATTTAATGGGCCCTTTTAATGTTTGGTATAAAATAGGCTCAATTCATGTTTCTTATTTATAAATTTGCTAATAACTGTTGACTCTAAATTTGAGTTGAATATTGAAGTTCAGTTTAACCCATCGCAGTCAACATGTTAACTAGGGAAGTGCAGTGTCTCTTACATCTTCAAGTACTCCATTGGAAGCAACACATAGGTAATTCAATGACTTTTTCAATAGAAGAAAAATATTTTCATCCATTGAAAAATACAGCTCAAGCACAAAGCTTTGCACAATCATTTCAATTAAGAAAGTACGTATGACTCAACAGCACTGTATAACACTGATACAATTATTAAGTTTTTCTCAAAAGTTTCAAAAACACAGGACATCATATAAGAAAACTGTCCAAATCGTTAAAAAGTTTAGAAAGATAAAAAGAGACTAAAAAACTACACATCCTGTGGTACATCTCTTCCTCAAGTACTTCATAAAAATACCTTTATTTTCAACTCTTTGAACAGCACAAATAACATAACTAGAGCCCAAACGAAACAATCACCACACAGGTAGAGCCTTACATCCTCTACAGCAACTTCATTGAAAACACAGTTAGTTTTGAGTATGAACAGCACAAATTCAATAATATTACTAGAGCCCAAACAAAGCAATCATCACAGAAGTCGAGCCTCACATCCTCAACTCAGGTACTTCATCATTAGAAATACTAGTTTTGACTCGTTGAGCAACACAATAATATTACTGGAGCCCAAACATAATAATTAACACAGAAGTTGAGCCTCACATCCTCAACACAGATGGCCAGGTCCAGCAAAGGGAGGATGGTGACACCCAAGCCAACGGCAGATCCATTCACTACGGCCACCAACACCTTAGGGAAGTCTATGATTGTCTCAACAAACCTGAAAATAATAAGCAATATAAACCGAGCGTCAACGGGAAGAAAACCCAAAGTACTCAATAATGTAGAATATTTTTTTAAAGTTAGCTTCCTGCATTGTAAATAGATGCCAGTTAATGAATTTTTTTACCTAGACAAGAAGTTAGTCTAAACCACCCAAACCATAACAAAGGTGTTTCAGAGATGGAAAGGATGGAGGCACCGTTTAGTATGGAGACGAGGGATCCATAAATTCATGGAAAAATTGTGTTCCCACTGAATCACTCCTGAGCGTAAAAATGGTAAGTTAGGAAGAAACTTCATGAAAAAAATTAAATTTGAAGAAAAAGAAATAGATGATAATGAATATGATAATAGAGAACTGAAAAGAGGTGGTCTATCACAAAACAAAAACCTATTCTGCATGAAGAAAAAGAAGAGCCCCCCCCCCCCTAATCCTCAACTCAGAACCTCAGATTTTTTCCTTGAGTGTGCTAATTCCAAATTATATTATAGTTTTATACCTCTTAGGAGTAAACACCTTTTATAAAAACATATTTCTGAAAATACTATTCTAGGTTTAATTTACCAAGATTATCAATAGCAGTGCAATCAATTTACTAGTCTACTACTCTAAAAAATAACTTCATTCTAATCGATTTAGAAATCTTTGTTTCAGTATAACTGTATGGAGATGAAAATCGGCACTGGGTACCGGAGGTCAACATTGCAGTTAAGGTTTTCGACTTCCAAAATCTAAATTAGCTGAAAATAGCATGTCCTTAATATAAAGCTAAATAAGGACAAATTAATATTAAAAACTATGGCATTTGTTTTTGAATAGCTAACAAAACATACTTAGTAATAATTGATAAATGTATTTCCAATTTATATTTTCCTGAATAGTTATACATTACTGAATCAAAACACATTAACATTAGAGTATTGAGAAAGTAACATTACATTTGGCATCAGAAATAATTAAACACACAGTACGTAACAGCTGCAGTGAGGAGGTTCATTAATATTGACAAGATTTCAAAATTCTCCCCACTCAATGAGATATCAGTTCAGCCACCTGACAGTACTTGCCAAACGTCATGCTTGACAAAATTCCTGCAGTAGAATTACTTGGAGAAAAAGTCACGACCTCGTCGAGCCACGTCTGTCAAGTCTGGAGTAGGGCCATTCCGAGGAAGGCCCAACAGCTCCCGCTGATCTGGTCTGCGGAAGACGATCGATTAGTTTTACACACACACACACACACACATGACGTGTATCAAAAGGTGTCAACGTTTCTCGTTACAATTTCTCTTGCACATATATAAAAGTGTACCACAGATTGCTCGCAGTGGTACAGTGGTTAAGGGATCGGCCTTGCATGTTGGAGACGAGGGTTCGTATCCCGGCACTGGCGCGGCGATTTTCCCCCCGTTGGGTAAAAGGGAGAGCTCAAGCACAATACCCCACTCAACCCAGGTGTCGGAAATGGGTACCGGCTTCACGGGGGAACCGTCATGGTGTCCCATATATAGTGTTAGTTATAAGACATTTGAAAAACCAATGCTTAAGATCATATGTATCAGGCTTGATTGGAAATAAAGCATCCTAAGATGCCGATGTTTTTTTTTTTACAGTTTATAAGTTAATTTGAACTACAACAAAGGTATACAGAAGAGAGGAAGGCACTATTTAGTAGAGAGACGGAATGTAAAATCTTAGCCCGAGGTGTGTTCCCACAAAAATATCCATGCGCATTGATAGAAACAGTAAATTGAGAAAGAAGTTTATGAAATAAAATATTAAAAGAAGTGGAAAGTGCTGAAAAAAAGACAGCTGCAAACAGAAAAATGATCCATAATAAAACACAGAACTTATATTTAAAGAAAATATCCTTGACTCATAGCTCATGACATTGCATTTTCTTCCTGGGAACACTTATAACCCAATCAATCTTAACAAGATCAGAATTATGGAGGTGACAATGCACCAAATTGACCAGATTAGATTATAGGTTTGTTTAAGCCTCCCTAAACGCTTCAAAAAAAAAAGAGCGTCTCGAAGAGAGGAAGGCACCATTTAGTATGGAGATTAGGGAACGCGGAATCTATGCAGAAGTTGGATATAGAAACAGTTAGTTGGGAAAGAAGTTCATGAAACAAGATAAAAGTTGAAGAAGAAAGTAGTAGGTGCTGAAAAACAGGACAGTAGTGAACCGAAAAAGGTGGTCCTTAACATAGCAAACAATATTTTAATTCAACAAAAAGAAGGCCTACCTAACTCTCAGCTCAGGCCCTCACACACTTTCCCTTTGGGAGTGCCAATTCCCATAGATACAATAGTTGCATCCCCTTGAGGGTACCAAATTGACCAGTATCATAATCCATGAAGAAAGACACCAGAATACCAACTTGGAGATCAAGCTTGAATAAATCTGCTAGGAATAAAATTGATGATTTTAATCAAACAAATTTACAAATCGTGATTCATACAATTTTAACCAATCACTCAGGAGAATTGCAAAACAAAAGCAACCGACAAGCTCCCCTTTGCCTCTCACTCCTACAAGCCAATGGAGAACCAGCTCATCTGAACCCTTTTCTTCTTTGACATCCACTTTAAGAATGCACCACTCAACTCTTTTTTTAATGTCTTTAATGATGAGCGAGAGAAGAGGTGGGGTGAACGCCTTGATCGTCTACCATGGTGATCCCACACTATGGCTATTCTCAGAGTGTTTTTGAAAACTATCAACTGTGTGCCACCCCACAAGAATATTTCTGAGAAGCAGAAGGTCTTCCATGTGCTAACATCATAAAAGGACTATGATGGTCTAATGGGCCTGACCATAACTGCATCAAACCACAGCCAAGTTAATTTGAAATGGTTGAAGGTAAAGTGGCAGAGTTAGCTTCAAGTTTATTACAAAAATTTTAGATGCAGTTTTGCACAGGATTTTACTGCCCTGATGCAAGATGCACAAGCCCTGAACATGCATAGTGTTTGCTTTATAATTTGTATTGCAAAACCAACCTTTCCGTACTGCACTGAAAGGAAGTGATGGATAGGCATTTTTATAAGCAACACAAATGTCAGCACAATACAAAACAAACTTACTCAAGACAGGAAATCTTAGTAACAAAAACAATTGCTATATAGAAAACAGCAGTGGACATGAACTTTTCATACTATTGCTCATTCCCTAGAAAAAGTCAACATAGATGGGTATGAGGATCATACATATAAAAGAAGTGCATGAATTCTACAAAATTCTGGACCACTAGAAAGAACAATTATCTTTGATGCAATAACCAAAATTTATCATATTTTAGCTGCAGGTTTTAAGTATATGTTAATGAATTTTCACATATTACATTCACAATTTTAACATTTGCTCATAAGCTGGAGTACTGAAATAATAATTACCCACACACTTTCTACAACACTTGGGAAGCAATAAAAGATTCAGTATAAAACTAATTCAAAAGCATTAAAAAAATGAAGACTTGAAAGCTAATTTTAAGTGCAATCACCCACTGACAGTGTAATTGCAAGATGGAGGCCAGTTAAATAGCTCACTAAATTTGGTAAAATTGGTTAATTTAGGTAAAATTGATCACAATAGATACATATATATATATATATATATGTGTGTGTTGCATTGATATAGTTCCTGAAAAACAGTAGACTCCTACAAGTAGCTGTAGCTCAAAAACATTTTTTCATCAAAATGTAAAGCAGTTTTAAATTTATTCATGGTAGAGAATAAATTAAGAATTTTTATTGCATTCGAATACCAGAAGTATCTTAAACTATTTGTAGAAGTATATTACTTATTCTTGAACTTAATCTAGACAACTACACTGAATGTGAATAATTTTTACATTACAGTACCAAAACAAAGTGAGCTATTTTATTTATTTGGTCCATCAATTTTAATAATTTATCCTGTTCAATTTCTGCTCACTTGTCGGTTGACAGGAAATTGGAGAGATCATTTCCAGAAGTGAAGTACGCTCCCTCTCCAGTGATAGCAACAATAGAGCAGGTGGGGTCTGAGGCAGCACTAGCAAGGGCATCCTTGACTTCAGACAGCAACTATGGAAATAAATCTAATGAACTTATCCTCTCAAGGAAATTGTGATACAAGATGTAATATAACTAAGAGCATACAATATCTTCAATTAAAATATACAGAAAGCATTATAATTGTATTTATTATATGTCTGGTTAAATATTTAAATAATGAAGAAGTATGATGTACGCTCAAAATCTAATAAAATTACATTTATCTTTAGAAATAACATACAAACTTTTTTATTCTCAAAAAATACCAGGAAATTTATTGATCAAAGAGTATATTTTTAGAAAATTTCTTGAAATCATGCTTACTCAATTTCAATTAGTGTCAAAGTTGAAATTTAAATCCTTCCATTTTTTTTTGGTAACTGTAAAGGAGAACTGACTAATCGATTTTCAAATTTTTATTGCTTGTATCATGGTAATTACATCAAAATAAACCACTTTTATTCGATGAACTTTCCATGGAAAATGAGTATTTAACAAGTTATAGCAGTAACGTAACAAAACTGAACTGATCTAACCTAACCCAACTTAGCCTAACGTAACGATTATTCAAGTGCGTAGAAACAGAGATTCTATGGAAATCTCATCTTGAAACAATTTTTCCCACTTGAAAAACTAGAATTGCGGTAAGTAATCTACCACTATAACTTGTTAAATACACATTTACCCCAAAAAGTGCATAGAAGAAAAGTTGTTAATTACGATCTAATTACCATGATACAAGCAATAAAAATTTGAAAATTGATTGGTCAGTTCTCCTCAACATTTAACTTTTACTTCTTACCAGCTTTTCTCAAGACTTTAAATTTACCTAAGCATATCAGTTTCAAGTTGACAAAACGACGTATTTCTGTGTTGAGGGTTTGCATAGAATGAGTGATTGCATACTTTTAGCAACTGAAATATCTTTCTGACAAAAATCTGTTTATTAGAACTGAATTACAAATGTAATTTCAACAGTTTTGATACAGTAGTTTATAATTTGACATTATTTACTTGTAATTAAGAAGCTAAATTTTAAATTGCTTTTGAAGTTTATTGTCTTTTCTTAACTTGAAAATAATGGTCAATATTGGGTTTAATGCACTGACGGAAATTAAGAATTCCGTTCCCAGGAATCACTAAAGGAACACATTTAAAAATGTTTCACACAAATGGCCTTTTGCTCGCCGATGGGTAATTTTCGAGGCTTAACTTTGGAATTAGCCCCGTTAGTTAAATATTCAATTACTAAACCTCCCACTGGATGGCGCCACTAGTCTTAAGCTTAACTTGACGCGAGAAAACCGGATTCACCATCCACGGCTTAAAATAAAAATTAAAAATTAAAAATAATTGTCAGTTGCTGGGTTGGGTTGGGTGAGTGATAGAGAGCCGTGGATGGTGTATCCATTTTTCTTGCGTCAAGTTAAGCTTAAAACACAAGGCGCCACCTAGCAGCAGGTTTAGTTTTTAAAAATTTAACCAATGGGGCTAACTCCAAAAAAAAAAACCATTTTTGAATTATTCAACTTTGAAGTTTTAAGAACGTTGTATATAGAAGTGAAGGAACGGACACGTAAACATGCTATAATACGGTATTAACGTACCGATGGGTGAGGTTAGGATAGTATATGTTAGGTTAGTTATATAAACTAACCTAAAATAACATAAATCCACCTAAAATAGCCTACCTTAACTTACGCAAACCGAGGCTGTTATTTTCTTGGCAAGAAGTGGGCGTCCCTTGCCAGAAAAGTGGGCGTGACCCAACAATGCGGCGACCAAGCAGCCGACCATATAATGTTTTTCTTATCTGAACTTAATTATTGTAATATCTCAAAAATAACGCATCAGCAAGCAGAATGTCATTCATGTAAAGTGTTATTAAATGTGTTCCTTTCGTGATTCTTTGGAACGGAATTTTTAATTTCCATGAGCGCATTAAACCCGATTTTGACCAAAATAATTTTTAAAATTTCAGGAAAATATGTTACCCTTAATAAATCTTGAAGTAAAATTACTTTTTGAAAATATCATAATTTTTAATAAAAAGTATAAATAAATTTACATAAAAATTTGAACATAATTTGTTACAAAACACCCGAGTACTGACCTCCAGGCTGAGTGCATTTTTTCTCTCTGGTCTGTTGAAAGTTATTCTGCATAAAGATCCATGCATGGAAACATTAATGTTTGACTTCATATTTACAAATACAGGGCTATACATAATTACTGAAAATTTCTTTCTTACTCAAGTCTTTACATAGAAATTAGAAAAATACATCTAGACCTGAAGTCCTAGCTAGTCGTAAAACTCTCTGGAAGAAATATTTAGTTTGACAAAACAAACGTAAAAGCGAGTTGTGGGAAAATATGTAAAAGCAATCAGTTACTTCCAAACATCAAATTAGTCCCAGAACAATTTATCTGTACTTGAAATTGAGGGTCGACAGTGTCGGGGCCTTTGTAACAGCCTAGTATCTAATGACAAAGTTTCAAATGTAAACTTGACGCAAAGGACGCCGGTAGTGCATTAGTGTTGACTATTTCTTATCCTTCCTAACACACATAATAGGATTGTTCGTCTGAATTTATTGCTCATGTATCATAATCATCAAAATGCTTTACTCAGGTGTCAACTTGGGCCATTCCGCGACAGCTGATCAACCATGTGAGCCAGAAACACCTGATATAAGCTCGTATTCTCTCATGGACTGACAGGATGAATCTCCGTATACCGTGGAATGATATGAAAAGGTTTGCCAGACGTGTAGTCTACGAACACGATGAAAATATACGAGTTTAAAAAAAATATTGCTTTGCTTATTTCGATAAAGAGTATTTTTACTTGCTAACAAATTTTACAAAATTGTCTTACATGTATGAACAACAGAGGATACGCTACAGCGAGTCGTGCTTTCATTTTGTGCACGTAGATGACCAGCAAGCCGTAAAGAAACGGCTACCTGGTGCGCTGCAGGTCTAACATACTGAACTCCCCAGACGAGCCATCTACGATAAAGGAAATGAAACTGTGTGAATAGATGCACGTAGAGGTGGAATAAGAAAAAAAAATAGATTATGTCGGCAGTGTGATAGGGGAGGGGAGGAAATAATTGAACATCTTGTGCTGGAGGTGAGTATAAGCATGAGAGAGAGAGAGAGAGAGTTTCATGGGTACCGGTATGGTATAATATCTACTGTCGGTTTCAATATCCATAAACCTCTTTATCCTATGTATTTCTTGTTCTGAATTTCTTTTTCAATAATAATTGTAAAGAATCTACGAGACGATGTTGTACATAATGCATTAGATTGAAGCTATATTTCCTAACAAAATGTAAAATATGCAAAAATCGACAGTTTAAAAAAAGAGGAATACCTTATGAGCATTTCTAATCTCATTTAAACCATGACTGTTGGAAACTTATGAGAAAACACGCGGATCAACTTACTGGTTTCTTATACGATATAAGATTTGTTAACAAATAATAACAGAATTACCTTTTGCAACAAATATTTTGGAGTAAATACTTTATTTATCCTTAACCAAATAATCTTCATCTCTAATAATTGATTTCAATTTACGAGAGATTTCATCTTATATCAGAAAATTCACGGTTGATATCATACTATTTCAGAAAATAAACGGTTGAAATCATACTAAATCAGAAAACCGACGGTGGATATCATACTATACCGGCACCGATTCATGAATGTGATGTTTGAGCAGTGTGGAGAAAATGAGTGGTATACCAGATGTGCCGAAGATGATTGTGGTATGAGCTGTTTTGCGGGATTGGATCAAGAGTGTAATTTGACTATAATTGATGCCATGAATATTTTTCTTGTACATGCCTGCAGTAAGAGACAATGACTGGTATGAACTAGTCATGTGGAGTGAGCTGTAGTGACCCACCATGCCTGAGGATAGTTTTTGACGTACTTGCCATCTCAGTGATGCCGTCCAATGGTAGCTTGTGGCAAGGATTGGTGAATCCTGGATTGTCCATTGGACAAGTCTGGTACACAGGCACTGAATTCTTTGCGTAAAAATTGTGAGTTTTGCGGAGGGAATTGTAGACCGTTGCAGAGGCCCCGAAACTGTCGGCCCTCCCTTTCAAGTTCAAGTTCAAGGAAGCTCTGCTCGAAATCCCTCTCCGTTATTTCTTGCATTGCCGAACATACAAGCAATGACTAATTTCACAAAGTAAAAATTCTTTAAACTTCAAAGCACAAAACTAACGATTGATGTCAGAAAATATTTTTGAGAAGACCTCAAATCGAGAACTATCAGCTCATCGACAATGAAAAAAACGTTGTTTCATTCCAATCAAACTGTATACATATCCTCTTGTAAATTGGTTTTTCGAATGCCTTAAAACTAACACCAGGACGCAATGACGGTTATCCCCGGTCAAGCCGGTACCCATTTCTGACAGAGTGGAGAATTGTGGTTCAGTTCTCACTTTTCCCAACGGGAAGAATCACCGAGCAGCTCTGCCGGGATTCAAACTGTCGTCACGTTTCCGTGAAAGGTACGTGCTTTTACCCAGTAGGCCACGGTGAACAACGAGACATCCAATGAAAATAAGAAAATAAATGAAGGCAAGTAGAGTTATTCTCCCCACCAGAAGAAAAAAGATAACCTGGAAAAAAATTATAGATGCAAGTACGAGCAACTTGTAGGCTCACAACAAGAACGGGAGCCTCTTTGCATTTATGTTGTGCAGAAATCTGAGAAGTAAAATTATCACTAAAACATTAAGGAAAATTTTTTTTAACCACCCAGATCCTCTATGAGGCACGACTTCATCCAGATTTGACCGCTTCCAAGATAATCGGAACTTTTAAGAAAATACGTGATCTACTGGAAACAAAACAGAAGCCTGAGTTTGCGAGGATAAGCCGCTTTTGGCCTTCCAAGAAAGAAAAATCATTACTAAGCCATCTAATGAACAAGCACGAAGAAGAGCATTATCCTAACCTATGTAGCTTTTGAGTCTCGCTTTGCTTGTCTATTGACTTTCAGTTTTTTGTCTCCATTTTCATAAGGATTATTTTGCTTTAATTATATTTTTGTCTGTATTGACTTTTTCTTTCATAGTTTGCCCTAACCAGTTGTTGTATTTATCATTGTTTTTGAAACCACAACACCTAGGTTTTTATTAGGTCCACAAGCTAGACTTTATCATTTCCATTCGTCAGAGAAGGTTATGGAAACTTTCTGATTCAACATTTTCTCGCAAATCCAGCCTTGCTCCTTACTAAAGTCCCATGCAAGACAGCCAATACCTTGCATAATTAGGGACTAGGTCTTTATTTATATCAAAACTGGCCTAAAAAGTTAGAAACGCTAACTATTTATGACAAGCGGGGCAATGGTGGGAGTGCTTCACTTTCCTGGCGACCTAATAACGTTGAACGTGCATAAAATGTTCGTTTTATCTTTACGAGCGAATCCGAAGCCTCAGCCACGGATCCGAGCGAAGTTGAGGAGGTTGCCTTCGCGGGCTGCTTCCTCAGATGAAGATTGATCTTGGTCAGGAGCGCGTGTGCACTGTATGCACTGACCAATACCGGCCCCGCTTCTGGGATGTATAGTCCTTGACAGCCGGCATTTAGTGGAGAATGTTCGCCAGAATATAATCTTCGAAGATTAGCAGGTGAGCATTCCTATTATCCATTGTTCTACTTGTCATGAATTGTTTGTAATTGCAGCGTTTACTGACCCCGTTCAGGGTGTCAGGTAAAGACTATGTTTCCTGTGCCAGTTAGTTCTGGAAGTTTTCGCCGCTGAAGCCGGTCGGCGAGACAATTTAAAGTAAAAAACGTACTGCATTTTACTTGCGTTTAGTTAGTGCCATTTTGGCCATACCAGTATTTCAGGTTGTTAAAGAGGCTTTCAACGTTGACGTCTGTTCCTAGCAATTCAGCTGTTGAATTTGTTACGGTAATCTGGATATCATCTGCACACAGCGAAATTTTTGTGTTTCATTGAAGGGAAATTATTAATGAAAAATAGGAGTAGTTCGAAAATTGACCACTTGGGAACTCGAAAATCATTCGATATAAATGGTGTCAGTTTGTTATTCAAGTATGACAATGATGTAGTAGGTAGCTCTGAAACTAAGGTTCGAGATTTTAAACTAAAGTTTTTATTCTCGTCGCTGTCGAATGCTTTTGAGAGATTAAGCTTCAGAAAGAGAGTGAAATTTTTTGGTTTATATTACAGTTGATTTTTTCCCGTGATGTGAAGTAAATCATCTTGAGTACTGGTATTCTTACTTTTAGAATATTGATTTAGATCAACTAGGTGTGATTCATCCATGTGAGGTTTTCTCAGATTCGTTATTATTTTTTAAAACACAATGAGCGAAAAATCCTCCTCAGCCCCTGTTCCATAAAACGTGCAACAGGTCACCTCGACCAGCTGCGCCGCCATCGAGTGCATTACTTCATAAGAGCTGTAAAAAGCATCTATGGAACCACTTAGCTCTCCAAGGCCAGTAGTTTTTCAATCCTATTCCTAATGCATTGTTTCCTGATTCAGAAGATTGTGTCGTCATCGATACAGTTTCTGGCCTTCCATAGAAGTTATTGGCCCAGAATTCTGAATTCAGCAGTGTTTTTCAGTTTCGTGTCATGAAGCAATTATTTTCTCTGTGCAAAATTTTTCGTAAGTTTACCTTTAGACATTCCATTCACTCAGATCCTGACAATCTCGTTCTAATTTTAAACTTACCTCAACATTGAACATCGAATCAGCTCTGACGAAAAATACATTCACCTCTTGTGATAATACATCCACCTCTCAAAATTCCTCTCATACGGCAAAGCGTCTTTTATCAGACGCAAAAACAACTTCGTAACATTATGGTTCCTCTTCCATTTACTGCAAGATTGGTGTTTTGGAGCCGTTTGCTTCACCACGTTCCTTCCAAAAACACTTCACTTCTAGCTACACTCAAATGTTTCCAAAGTACAAACTTAAGAAAGAATCTATTACTGTTTCACTTGCGATAAATTATTTTTCAAATTGATTAAAGCATTTAAATTGTTTCCATTGTTTTAATTGTTTGAACATTTGAATTGATTAAATTGTTCAAATTTTTCAACTACTATGTGCCCAAAAAACTCCATCATTTGACCACAAACAAACTAAAAAAAGCTCTACTAAGTTAAAGCTCGCCGAAGAATTTGTGAATTAAAACAACAAATTTTGGCGACATGTTTTAAAAAATCAAATTTATCTCTCTAGATGTACCGTAAAGCATTCTATTGTAGTTATATTTTTTCTCTCAATCCTTGGTTGAATGGAGAAGATTGATATGCTCACTCAAATGTTATTTTTTTCACAATTACGAGCGATGGGTGAGAAAGAAATTAATTAAAAATTGATATTCGTAATATATTTCAATATATCTATTCCCTTAATTATTTCAGGCACACCAAAACATGGTTTGGGAATACACCCCATTGCCTCTCAGTATTATGAGAATGGATTCGAATAACCAATAAATCATAGATGAACATGAGAGCCAGTCATTACTTACCAATCAACATGAGATCCAATCGCTAGTTTGCAATCCATCTTCATTCCAATCAATCTGAGAGCCAATCATTACCCACCAATCAACATGAGATCTAATCGCTAGTTTGCAATCCATCTTTATTTCAATCAATCTGAGAGCCAATCATTAGCTGAAAATAATCATTGGATCCAATCGCTAATCTGCATGACATCCTATAAGCTATCACTACCTCGCAATCAACTTTGGAGACAATCACTAACATGCAACATACACGAGTAACAATCACTACAATGCAAATCAACACGAGTGACAATCCATTATAATTAACCAAAACCTAACGCAAGTAGCGTGAATTAGTCTTTAGTTTCAATTCTAAACCAAATTCAGGTGTTTTCTCATCGTGGCCCTGATACGTTTACTTAGAAAATCTCGTCAGCAACACATGGCGCCTTGAAAAGGAGTGGCTGGCAGTGTTGCCAGCAGCAGCGAAATTTCTTTGAAGAGTTCACATCACTCATCCATGCCATTCATACGAACAGTTATCAAGTACTTCTGTATTTAAATCATCGTTGAAGCTCAGGTCTTCTCGACGGAGGTCATTGCTCAAAACATAATCCAGATTGATATGAGTGAACTCAAGAAATTGGTTCATCGTGAGTGTCACTGAGGCATAAATCCTTGGTGTCCTCATAAACGGCGGGCGAGTGTCAGTGCCCACCCAGCTGCCGATGTGTGAGGTTCAGTGAAAGTGTTCCCGAGTAACGCTCGGGGTTAGAACAGATATTTCTGTGTAGTCGCATAAATTCTCGCATGATACTTCAGAGAAGCGATCAATAGCGAAGAAAACTGTTTTTATTTTAAACCTGACGTATAGAATCAAGAAGAGACTCGAGAAAAAGAAGTTTGCAATGGTTTCTTTTGCCGATGTGACCCGTGCTTGAGCCGTTGGGGAGCAATATTCCGGGTGTTACTGAGTACAGGGTGCTTCCGTGGACAGGTTGGGCTGTGGAGGTGGGATTGTGGAGGTCACTACATTCCAATCAACCTGAGAGCCAATCATTACCTGCCAATCAACATGAGATCTAATTACTAGTTTGCAATCCATCTACATTCCAATCAATCTGAGAGGCAATCGTTACCTACCAGTAAACATCAGATTCAATCACTGGTTTGTAGTCCATCCTACAGGCTATCATTACCTCGCAATCAATCTAAGATCCAATCATTACCTACCAGTCAACGTTAGATCCAATTGCTAGTTTGAAATCCATCCGATAGGCTTTCACTACCTCGCAATTAACTTGGGAGACGATACCTACCATATAATCAAGACGAGTGGTAATCACTGCCATGCAAATCAACACAAGCGACAATCATTTCCGTGCAATCAACACGGAAGACAATCACGCACTAACTTGGTATTAACACGACAAATTATGAAGAAGAATATTTTGTTCCAGAGACAGTGGTATTTTAACCAACGCTTTCCGTGGATGTCTATGGTAGGTTCTATAGTTTGTCGCTTCGTACGACGAATTCACTTGGTGCCTTGCTTCTAAGTTTGCTTCGACGTCGTTTTAAATAATAACCAGATTCACAAAAGTGCATTGATAAAAATATTTTTTAAGCCTCCCATTATGGCGTCTGTTAAACAGCATTTGCTGCCTTTACTGCGGTAGCAAATGCATTGTGACCTGCGATTATGGTGTTGGTTTGATTAATTTACTTCCTTTAATGCAGTGTCAAATGTATTGTGACTTGCGATTATGGTGTTGGTTTGATTAATTTACTTCCTTTAATGCAGCGTCAAATGTATTGTGACTTGCGATTATGGTGTTGGTTTGATTAATTTACTTCCTTTAATGCAGCGTCAAATGTATTGTGACCTGCGATTATGGTGTTGGTTTGATTAATTTACTTCCTTTAATGCAGCGTCAAATGTATTGTGAACCTGCTATTATGGTGTCGGTTTAACAGCATTTATTTATTTTTTGGCAAATGTATTGCGTCCAAAGTGCCGAAGTTCTTTGAGAAGAATTTTAACAGAATTATTTCTAGTTCCATTCGTCGTGCAGCCAGTGTTGACATTTTTACGAAAAATTGATGCAAAGGATAGCTGAGAGTTGAACAGGCCCCGTGTTGTTACTGTAGAGGAAACATGCATTGGACCTACTTAAAGCGTTCACGTTTGTCAGAAGAGAACTGAGAAGTTTTAGTATTCACAGCGCTTCGTTTCACCTGAGCCTAAGGGAGATCTTTATCAATTGATCTCTTACTAAAAAAAAAATTAAATTGAAACATTATTTTTTTTTGAGTAATGAGAAATTTTAATGTTATTAACCTGTCACACAACATGGAGAGGTTTTACGAGAAAATTCAACTGTGCTTACTTTTGATGTTTTTGCTACACTGGTCGGCAGTACTGCTTCTACGTCGAGTTTAATTAAACGTGGTTTAAGTAAATTAAATGTTCGGTGTAATTACCGTAGAGTTCTTTGAAAATCCTCGGTGGAGATCTGTAACAGATGAGAATATTCTAATTTTTTTGCTGACCAATCATTGCTCATGATTGACTGGAACAATATTTGTTAAAAAATTATGGTAATAAATTGAATACCTTGAGCAGTAATTTGAGAGTAAGGTTAACATGTATGAAGATGTACAAAGGCATGGTTTCCATAATTCTCAACGATGCAATTTGAATGCCTGCAAATTCGTTGGTCTTGAACATGAATTCTTGAAAGCAGAGAGAAAAATAGTCCCTCTCGCTGGATCTGTCTTTTCCACGGAAAAATTCAATTGTTATCAGCTAAATTATAATCGTTTGTGAGAAAACACAACTTAGAGGAAAAAATTACTCAACTTGAGCCTTAATAAAGTGAATTTGACCTAAAAGTCACAAGAAATTAAATGTACATTGTTGTGAGCTCAGAGAAGAATAAAACTGACGAACACTGGCGTACAATTAACAACGTAGAACTTGACATTTGTAAGTTAAATACTGGGCGCTATTACCGTAGAGTTTCCCATGAAATTTTGCTCTAGTCGTGTTGCAAAAGATATTTTAATTTTTTCTCTGGTCAACTTCAGCTCATGACAAATTAAAAAAATGCATTCCAAATTATTACATAAGTGAACTGAAAACCTTAGGAATTCATATATTTCACAATAATTTCATTCTTTAATCGGTCAGTTGATAGGAATGCGATTGAAAACAAAAAGGATTGGGATTTATTTTGAGGTGAAAGTTCTTATTAAAATTTCTATTATGCTCTGTCCATTGCCTTAGTTTTTACGAATCCAAGAGCACAAATGACCAGGAAAGCTGGAGTTTGGTGATTGGTTAAAGTGAAACCTTCCAGGTAAGGCTAGGGCATATTTCGTGTCGGGTATATTTCGTGTGGGGTATATTCCGTGTGGAACATGTTTCGTGAGGGGTATATTCCATGTGGAACATGTTTCGTGAGGGGTATATTCCGTGTGGAGCATGTTTCGTGAGGGGTATATTCCGTGTGGAACATGTTTCGTGGGGGGTATATTCCGTGTAGGGCATGTTTCGTGAGGGGTATATTCCGTGTGGAGCATGTTTCGTGAGGGGTATATTCCGTGTGGAACATGTTTCGTGTGGGGTATATTCCGTGTGGAACATGTTTCGTGAGGGGTATATTCCGTGTGGAACATGTTTCGTGTGGAGTATATTCCGTGTGGGGCATGCTTCGTGAGGGGTATATTCCGTGTGGGGCATGTTTCGTATGGGGTATATTCCGTGTGGGGCATGTTTCGTGAGGGGTATATTCCGTGTGTAACATGTTTCGTGTGGGGTATATTCAGTGAGGGACATGTTTCGTGTGGGGCATGTTTCATTTTTGCATTTTTGATGTTCTCTCAAGTCCTTGGCACTCGCCCATACCAGCGCGTTTGAAAGGTTGTGTCACTGTAAGAAAATAAAATACAACAATGTAAGAGAAAAAAGTTGAGCGGCTCAATTACTGTTCTGTTTCCAATGCATTGGAAGTCAGACACCAATCGCGCACAGGCACCAAAGTAACAAATTTAGTCACCAATGTTCACACCTTTGCTACCGGACTGTATTAATCGTCTTTTGTTGCATTACCAATGGAATCGTGAACGTTTTAGGTATTTCCAATGGAATCGTATCCTTGTAAATCGCACAAAAATATTTAGTTTTTGATTGTGCTTAAAAGTTATTCTATTTTAAATTTTCTCCATGAAAGCTAGGTGAACAATTTGGAAATGGCGGGAAATTTAATTGCAGAAATAATAACGTGTGAGGGTAGAATATTGGACGTGATGAACTTAATTGGAATGTTTGTATGAATTTTTCAAAACATCGAAATTTTGAATACCAGTATTTGTTGTGAAATAATTTCAAAGCGCAAAGTATTCAAGGAGAAATTAACTTCCTTCACTATTTTATGTTTTTTCTTCACCATTAAATAAAGGTTCGTTAATGGGCAATTTTTGAAGAACTTGAACAAGTTAAATACAAATTGAAATTGCCGTATTAAAAAAATACTAAGAGTATAATTTTCGACCTTCACTGAAAGAAGTTTGCCGTAACATCCCGTACATGCAATTTTTTCTAAGATTCTTTAACTTGAACTTGTGTTAAATATTCAAACGTGTTGGAAGGTAGAAACACTTTTGTTTGGCATTCACTAATGGAAAAATGAAATAGATAGAAGAATTTGCATTCCGCAGAAAATTTTGTAGTTTACTCTGAGTCAGTAACAGAATTTTGTATTCTTCTCTGAGTCAGTTAGAATTTTATGTCCACATTAAGTAGTCATCAGAACACTGTAATTTACTGCATATAAATGTGCATAATTGGATCTTCGTTTTGTATTTAGTATTCACGGTATAATAAAGTCATTCAACACTCAGAAAATCACTTTCTCTCTAATGGAGTGGTTAAGCTCTCTCATTATGAACGAATTGGAAGACGACTTCATCAGTATGTTCATCTTCATAAATCAGTATTGATATTTACTAATATTCACCGTTATTACCATATATATTTCCTATTACCAAAGATATATGCTCGTATTTCACCGTATATTTCTTATCACACTGAGTTTCTCTAAAGTTTCTTTTTCCCGGTACTCTAAAACGGCATTTTACCTTTCACTTTGGCGCGCACTCAAACTCACAAAGTTCCGCAAGCGTCACTGGCTCACCAGCTCTCAGCAGAACTGCACGAACTCCAAGTTTGACGGGCGACATATCTCTGAGCTCCGGCCGGATTTCTTCCTGTTAGTGACCCAAAAATCTCTTGCGCGATAACGAGCGTCACTCGCCTACGAAGTATCACTCGCTCCGAACTTCCCGGAAGGCAAACTCTAGGCCTTGCTATCGAGTTTGTCTCTTCCAAGATAAATTAGTAAATATCCGAGCCACAGAAACGGAGTTTTTATCGGTTTGAGCTACTAACGCGATAAAGGTATCGGGCGGCACATGATTTTCGCGCACGATTATTTTTGCAGACCGAGCGGGATAAACTCATGAACAATTCTCACTAGTATTGTCATCGAGTGCGTGAATTATGTACATTTCAAAATAGAAAAAATAAAAGTATCATAATTATCATTGAAAACATGATGAACAGGATAAAAGTTTATTTTTAAAGAAACCCAAAATTTTTCAAGAAAATTAATCTAGGCTTTAATCTTGGCCGTAAATTCAGTCTTCACGATAATTATTTACACGAAATTTCTTTCCATTTAAAAGATCTCAAACATGTCTTTTTTAACGTAACTACACATACTCAACCTAAGTACACTTCTACCTAAGCCTACTCAACCTCGTGGTATCTGCTCTGTTTTAAGCTTAGAAATTCATGGAAATAAATCTATCAGAGTACTCGGATATCCTACAACACACTTGGATATCTAACAACATGCTCGGATATCCTATGAAACGCTTATGCACATGTATATTTTAATGTGCGCTCAGATATCCTAAGGATCGCTTAAATATCTTACGATACACATGGATATCCTACAACGTGCTTGGATATCCTACAACGTGCTTGGATATCCTATAACATGCTTGGATATCCTACAACGTGCTTGGATATCCAACAACGTGCTTGGATATCCTACAACGTGCTTGGATATCCTACGACATACTTGGATATCCTACAACGTGCTTGGATATCCTACAACATGCATGGGTCTCTTTCGACTCGCTAGAACATCCTTCGTTAGCATTACATTTTAGAACTTCCTCTGCTCGGTGCACCTAAGCTTGAGGAGGTTATCCTAAGCCGGAAAATTTAGCGTGATGGATATCCTAAAAATGCGACACAAGGAATGAACATTATCATAAAATTCCTTGCCTCTCACATTACCAGTATTAAACCTGATATTTCATCATGGAATTCTGCGTTCCGAAATTCCGATCTAAGATGCAAAAAAAGTGTCACATTAGCGTGGTAAATTAGGATAAAAAGGAAAACCAACGTGGCTAAGAATATCATAGTAAAAAATAAACGTTTCGGATTGTAAAAAATCCATCGTCAGTGTTCTGAAACACAATAAATCGAAATATTAAAACATTGTAACTATAAATCTTCTGAATGAACTGGATGTAAGACAATGGAATTTAAAAGACATGATAAAATAAAAACGTGACAAATTACGTTCGAGATCAATTTTTTTTATTCTATCATGATAAGAAAGACCGGGAACCTGATCATATCTCACAGTTATTGAGCTTAAACTCATGAAAAAAAACAGAGAACGTTGTTGATTTTAGCTGATTCTATGGCTTTGACCCGAAGGCCTGTTAAGCTAAAGCATCTATAGATTTTTGTCTCAGTAATAACGCGAGACCGAGCTATCGGCCGGACTGCCTCAAGGAAATCAGGGGGAACTTCGGCCAGATTGCACGCTGTCGGGCGGCGATAAAATAAGAATCTGTTTTCATGCTGTTTAGAGTCGAATCGAAACTTCAGGTTGCAAACTTACGCTTTGATCAATCAGGAAGATTTTTTTTATTAAGCAGCGCGAGAGTTGAAGTTAAATATGAAGTGTAGTGGCATGATCGAGAAGCAGTCTAATGCGAGCTTTATTTTGTTTTTCGTTTTATGCTTCCATTTCCTTACGGAAATTACGTTCATTGAAAATATTTTTACTTTCATTTTAAGCCCTTAATCTCAGAAAAGGTGACACATAGTTCTTGTTCTCAAGTTTCTTGTGTCTAAAGCTGATCCATGAGACACATTACCAAAATAAAATATAGCTTGAACCCAACTTCTAAATTAGATAGGAGTTAACGTCAATAAAAAATTAAACAAGGAATACAATTTACAAGTACCTGAGTGAAATAATACTATTGTATCTGCCAATATCCGAGGAAGGAAAACATTACTATAGTATCTGACAATATCCAAGAGAGACAAACACTGCGATAGTATCTGACACAAATATCGGAGGGACACAAACAATACTCTAGTATCTGACAGTGTATCCAAGCAAGACCAACAATACTGCTGTATCTGATAGTATCCAAGCGAGACAAACAAACTGTAGTGTATGACAGTATCCAAGCAAGACCAACAATACTGTAGTCTCTGACAGTATCCCTGCGAGACCAACAATACGATAGTATCTGACACAAATATCGGGGGGACACAAACGACGTTAGTTCAACACGCGGCTGTCAATTGGCGCGCCTGCACGCGACGGCGAGTCCATTGGTCTCAATTTGCACGTCTGAGCCGTGCTGCTGCACCACGGACCGCACAGTAAGTTCTCACTTAGGCTTTTGTTTGCTCGAATGCCGTGCTCGAAATAGATCTCTCTACACAACGCTTCACGCATTTTTGCTCCCTTTTCACGGTGTGTTTACAAGTACACGTAAACGTAAAACTTAGTTTACGAGTGTGGAAATGGGGTGTGAAAACGCCAAGTTCATGGTTTTTTTACCGTTGAGCAGATGGAAGTTACAGAATTATGAAGTCGAATATAAATTGCGTATTCGTAGGATAAAATTTTTCATTTTATAAATCTTGATTTCTGTTTCCAAGGGTTTGCACCACCACCAACATAGATGAAAACTGTGCACAAAATATGTAAGAGAAATTGTTGAGAAGGTTTAATCACGGAGAAATCCTTAGCATGGCATAATTCAAACGGAGATTGAAAACTGACATTGTTTCTAGACGATCTTTGCATCATTATTTAGTAGATTTAGCTCCAGGTAGCATTGAGAACGTAAGGTTTTATATTAATATTCACTAGTATAAATTGCCTACTTAAGGTTGATGAATCGTAGCTGTGATACGTAACCTTGTTAGCACCCAATAAGGCTTTAGAACGATTTGAAACGTTAAGAAAATATTACGACAAACATGAATAAAAAATTTCTTCTTACTGAAAAAACAGAGTTAGAATCCCTCGCAACATTCTTTTATAGAAATCTTTTCTTACACTTGTTCTAAAATGAGTGAAAACTAACAATCGTCGATGTCAGTATTTATTCTTTTTTCCAATTATGGAGTGAGTGTTCTCAGGAGAGCTGATATAATATCTAAAATATTGGCACAATTACAAATGATAATCTGAGCAAAGGAGATGATCCAACTTAATTCCAGTACCATGAAGAACTACCTCACAATTATTTTTAAATTATCGCACTTCACAGCTTACAAAATCAAATAGAATAATAGAAGCAGCCTAATTTAGGGTTATCAAGCTAACGAAACTAACGTATACCACATGAGGTGGTTTAATCAAAACTACATTGCTATCCGATGGAAATTTTTGCTCTCACTCCGTCGTGTCAAACAGCGGCTGGGACGCTACAGAGCTGAGCCTTGAGGTAATACAGGGTGGCGCATAAGTAACGCATCCTTATTTATTACCGCAATATACACTGGGTATCTGTAGACAGGATATGACATGTAAATAAACTTTAAGAGTTCCTCTATCGTTTGCAATTAATCCTATCGTTATACCTTTCATAGTTTATTTATTATTAATTTTTTAAATGGGTGCGTTACTTATGCGCCACCCTGTATAACGAAGTTGCTGAACTTTCCAAAAGGCTGTCAAAGTATTGGCTTTAAATGCTTACTTAGCACTGCATCCTTTTTTGGTCATCCTGTAGAAGGACTATAGATTGCCTTTAGAAATGCTCCAGTGAAATAAATGACAATAAATAGAAACATCAAATGCTGAATGGTATCATTTCTGTTCGAAATTCGAGTACATTTCTCTTCCAACCACCACTGTATTCAGAATGTATCTTACTGCAAATAACGCTGGTATGCATCGCAATGTAGCCTCCCACAACAAGCAGTTGTTTAGCTTGGTTAAGTTTGGAGTGATGCAGTTAAAGGTACAGATCGATACAGGTGACAGCCTGTAACCGGTTCACAACCGGCTTCACTCCCACTCCTACGCATCAGCCTCATATCTAGGCAAGAATCCGTTCGCTAGAATTTCACAGTGAGCAAGAACCTGTTCAGTATAATGGTAAGCCAGGACCTGTCCTTCAGACGTCTTGTTTTAATTTATAACGACAGTTTGTTGTCTGCTTTTGTGGTTGGTTGGTCTGTAGGTCCCCACTCCCACACTGTGAACTGGAGACCTGAATTTTGCAAGCTGCATACCCGTAAATAGGATTCCTGAATTTTGTAAACTGGATACATGAATTTTTTAAACTGAATACCTGAATTATGTAGACTGAATACCTGAATTTTGTAAGCCGGGTGCCTGAATTATGTAGACCGGGTACCTGAATTTTGTAAACTGGGTACCTGCAAAATGGATACTTGTACTAATACAAATTTTTTTTTCCAACTGAGATTAATATATAGTGACTGCAATTCATCAGAATGATCACATAAATGCATAGAGGAGTCGAGCAATGAAAGATTGCGCATTGGCACAATATTTCAAAAACAGTTTTAAGTAATTAATCGTAGCTAATAACCGTTACTTTTAGCGACTAAGGAAATAGTTCTCCATTTGCCACTCGAACCGTCGGTGCGTTATCTGGTTAAAAAGGTAGTCTTCAAGGGGTTGGTGCTGATGATCAAGTTCAAGTTTTTAAAGTTTAAAACTAACTATCTACTTACGTTGCTCGTAGGATGAGGAGCAGAATGACTATAGCAAAATCATCGAACCATATTCCGCACTACAGTTCTAGAAATTGTTGCCTTGAGTAGTTTTGTACAAGAGCGCAATTTATTTGTATGCTCGTAACGCTCAGTACCTGCACTCAGTTCTTTATTCATTGGTGAGATAATTTAATGTAAGCTATCCGTTCATGTTTTTAATGGAAGTATATGATTTAAATTATACATAAATTAATTGAAACTGTTAGAAATTGAATACCTAAATGAATCGAAATGATTACAACTTGAATACCTTCATGAATTGAAACTACTACAATTTGCATTTATATTAAGCCTAAATAAGCTGAAACCATTACAGGGAAAATTAGACGTATGATTGGCTTTATCCATCGGGTCGCAACTGGTCTAGTTTCTTTTTTTCTTGGAGCCAAATAATAAAAAGCTCATCAGTGTCCGTGGTAATTCCGAACGATAAATGCAGTATTTTTTATTCCTTAAACTATTTTAAGTATAGTAATTTTTTAATTTTATCCGCACAAATGAGTTCATTAATCCTCGAATAAATTCAGTTCTTCTATCCTTTTGTGCTTGGTTGATGCCTGAAATTTCAGGAAAAGGTACTGAAATGCTGGAAGTAAATACCCGAGACTTTTCATTTTCAACTTTTTTTTGTGTTTCTGTGCGAGAGCTGGTTAGTCTGCGTGTTATTGTTCATGGCTGCTTTAATTTGATTTAAATTCATCAGAGGACAACCAGAAACAAAAAGATACTTTTATTTACTAAACAATAAAACTGAACATCTTGAATGAAAAAATAACTATTACTCCACAAAACATGTAAACACGTTAGTTTACATTGATTTATTTTTTCATAGCGAGGAAAATAATTCGAAAACTAGGTATTCCTGCTATTTAAATTTCCTATAGGTAGATGTTCACTATAATGTTACACTGAAACTTCACATTTCCGGAGAGTCACAATTTTCGTTCATTTAAACTCAGAGAGATGACGTCAAGTTTTGTTGGATAGTAAATAATATTAAAATTTTTGGATGAAACTAGACTTCGATGCCATACCACTCGACAAAATGGTGCCTCGACTTCATTGATTATAGACTTCGATGTCATACCACTCGACAAATTAGTACCTCGATTTCATTGGTGAAGTAAACTGAGGGAAAACCATCCATGATTCAAATGATGAGAGAGATAAAGAAACGCAAAGTTTAAAAAATGTTATCGGGCTTCTCAAGCTAAAAGTAAAGTACGTGTGATTTTGAAACACTTGAAAGTGAACTATTTTGAATGGTGTGATCTTCAGCAAAATATCAACTCGGCTAAAAAAACTTGAAAACACAGAAACGAAACACGAGAAACTTTATTTTCCAGTAGTTAGCTTTCGCTCAAAATGAGTGAAGCAAAGAAATGAAGTTTACGTTGGCAACAAGGTCTGGAAAACAAAATATATGCGGGGCTTTTATGTTTTCAAACAACGCAGAGCGCCGCAGCTAATGAGGGCTCCAGGGAGACAATTATTCAAGAACAAAACACAAAATTTCTGATGAATGAACCAGTCGTATATCATTTGGAATTTAAGCCTACACATGTTAACTGCACTTAACGCTAAGACCATTTTCAATTGTTTTTTTCAAATCCTGAGTTTTGCTTATGCTAAAAATTTTAACATACATACGTGCCCATTAGGTCGGGTAACTGATTAAGCCGATTTTAGGAAATATTTTTTTGAAATTATTTTTCATAACGGATCAGATCCCAATAACAGAGTGCAAGAATTTCAAATTTTGCCCTATGTCATATTTGAAATCAGTGCGCTCTAATTTTTACATTATTCCGAAAGCAGAGCGTGACCGATGTCAACCATAAAAGGAGAAAAGCAAGCAAGCAAACAAGGTTATTAGCGCATTATAGGTACACTGATTTTTGCCTCTATTTCTGTTGTGTGAGAGACATCGAAAGTTTCTCTGTAGGCTAGTGTAAGCTCCCTCTGTCACTGATTCTTACAGTCCCTCATGTTTTCCCTCGAAATCCCTCACTTTTTTTCAGTCCATCCTACTCATTAATAAATATCACAACAGTTCTTCACACTCCCTAACAGCCCTTGATAATCCCACACAGACTCTGATAATCCCTTACAGACTTTGATAATCCCTCACAGACTCTGATAATCCCTTACAGACTTTGATAATCCCTCACAGACTCTGATAATCCCTTACAGACTTTGATAATCCTTCACAGACATTGATAATCCCTCACAGATTTTGATAATCTCTGATGGACTTTGAAAATCCCTCACAGACTTTGATAATCCCTCACAGATTTTGATAATCTCTCACGGACTTTGATAATCCCTCACAGACTTTGATAATCCCTCAAAGATTTTGATAATCTCTGACGGACTTTGATAATCCCTCACAGCCTTTGATAATCCCTCACAGACATTAATAATCCCTCACAGATTTTGATAATCTCTCACGGACTTTGATAATCCCTCACAGACTTTGATAATCCCTCACCGATTTTGATAATCTTTCACGGACTTTGATAATCCCTCACAGACTTTGCTTATCCCTCACAGACTTTGCTTATCCCTCACAAACTTTGTTTATCCCTCACAGACTTTGCTTATCCCTCACAGACTTTGCTTATCCCTCACAGACTTTGCTGATGGCTCACAGACTTTGCTTGTCCCTCACAAACTTTGTTTATCCCTCACAGACTTTGCTTATCCCTCAC
>JACJUY010001140.1:67624-137927 GCA_014220935.1 Platorchestia sp. MABIK
GGTGTTGGAGCGCACGTACCTTACTGTTCAGTAAATGGTGTTGGAGCGCACGTACCTTACTGTTCAGTAAATGGTGTTGGAGCGCACCTACCTTACTGTTCAGTAAATGGTGTTGGAGCGCACGTACCTAACTGTTCAACAAATGGTGTTGGAGCGCACGTACCTTACTGTTCAGTAAATGGTGTTGGAGCGCACGTACCTTACTGTTCAACAAATGGTGTTGGAGCGCACGAACCTTACTGTTCAATGACTGGTGTTGGAGCGCACGAACCTTACTGCTGATCTCGTGGTCGACATCTCATGCGCAGAAGGCAAGATATATCGCAGAGTTTGGGTCGTCGGTTTTTGCTGTCCATTGTGATAAGCAGAGCGAGAGAAAACGGCCGCAGGTACAGTAAAAAGTTCTCCCTTTTATCAGAGGCTCGATGGTCCAGATATGATTAATTTTCTTACTTTTATACCCGTGATCAGAAACAGAAAGAGGTGAAATGAGCAAGAACTAACAAAGAAAGAGCTCTTATGCAGCAGATGCTTGGAAATTCTGGTTTTTATTATAACTACCCGTTCTTTTTTCCTCTGTTTTCGAGTAATTTAAAGAAATACACACGATCCTAAAAATACGCCATTTATCTTCGAATCATAGATCATCTTTTGCGAATCTGAATATATGCAAACTACGACAAGTTTCATTTTCTAAATTATCACAGAGCTTAATTTAAGTCTATTATAAATGGGCGCAACTACGAACAAGTTTTATCCCTGTATGCTGAGATTTGCATAAGATGACGTACAACTCAAGGATTGACTCAAGGGTTTTTGTGCAGGTACGGACGATGCAGCATGGGGAGGAAATACCGTCAGTTTTGAAAACACGAGATTTCAATTTCTAACGAACTCTTTGCAACTAACGCGTAATGCACACTAGTATGACAATTAAGAGAAATGAAAAATTAGTTCAAGTCGCAGGAAAAGGATTCATGATAAGAATCAGATAAAAATGTGAGTTTTACCACTTCAGATTTGAAAAAAATCACAGTTCTGATTTGTGCAATTTTTATCACTGAATGGTCATCGTTATTTTATTATACTTCGAAGCAGTTTTTCGGTATTTTCGACTTTTCAATAAAAAAGAGAGGATCAGGAAAATGGTATAAAACATTTTTCATTAAAATGTATTCTCGAGGCTGTAAAAGACTCGTAAAAAAGGACGTTTCGAGCCTTCATTTTATATATTACACTTCATTAACAAATTCCAGGTCGCTCCATCGCACAGAAATAATTTCACCTTCCCTATCTTTATCTCCAAGTTTTGTTGGCCACCAATTATTGATAGTGTCGTTGCCCTCCTTTTTTGTGAACAATTAGGACCCCATCTTCGAAGCCAATGTCTGCTCCCTTATTGCTAGTATTTTTGCACTTCTGTGTCCTTAATAATTCGGGTGACTCTTTTGAAAAGAATTTTTACCTTTTTGTGTGTGTTCTCTGATCTCAACGTTCAAATACTGATTGTGAGCGTAGGTCGACTAAGTTCACCTTTACATATTGAGTCTTGATCAACTTGGCAATTTTCCCTCATGGAGTTTAGATAAGAAATCGTACCACCTCCTTGAAGTAAAAAAATTCCATAACGTTCATACATGAAGCAGTGTAATAGCTTTTAGTTTTTACCGTTAATCATCACAGCAAAATGTAAATGTGATATGACATTCAGTAGCGCCAAAGTGAAAAATTTAAAGAATTAAATTTGCATTTATAAAAGAAATTGAAGTAGGAGATCATTTGGGTTATACAAACAGCCACAGTATTTCTTTAATTAGTGTGAAAATTAAATAAGATCACTTGTGATTTTTTTCATGTACAGCAGAGACTTTTCATGACTTATTATTTTTTTCGTTTATGAAGGTAGAAAAAAAATGAAGGTCGGCTTTTGATAGACAGTTCTCGTAAAGGTAAGGCAGTAAAGAGCTATGAAAAAAATTTTTAGGAGTCGAAAAAGTATTCATCTCGGAAAACATTCGTAGAGGATGAACAGCTATTCTGAAGAGTTGTAAAAAGCATTCGTTCTCAACCGAAAAATTATTCTCAGCCGAAAAATTCTGTCATAAGGGTTTAAAAATTATTCTTCAGAGCTTATAAATCGGTCATCAGGGTCCAAATATTATTCTTAAGAGCTAAAAAATCAGTCATTAAAGCTCAAAAATGATTCCTAAAAGCCAAAGTATCACTCATTAAGATTTCAAAAATTGTTCTTAAGAGCTGAAAAAACATTCTCGATATTAGAGAAAATTATTCTTGAGAGCTAGATTATTTTCATTGCGAACACGATTGTAAAATAAGACAATGAAAAAGATAGTTCTCGAGCCCAAGAGCCAATATTTGACCGGTTCCAACTTCGACTTACGGGTCATCAGTTGAGGAACGTCCGTCGTTTCGGAAAAAGCAATTTCCTCCGGCCATCTTTAGTCGGAAAATCGACGATCAAGTTTTAAGGTCAACCGGTCACAGCCGTTTAACTCAGCTCAAAACCAACCAATGCCTTCGATGTATGAATTCAACGTAGTGGAATGGAGTCAGCGAAGACTGGACAATACAGTTTTCGGCAGGATTGCACTCGAGCTTTCAGTTTCCATCGCGTTTTTCTTTGTGTATTTGGTCTCCAGTGTTTTTATATGTCTCTTTCAATTAAGAAGTCCTACAGCTTAAGAATCTGTTGATTGCTCCTGGTACTTTTGGAGGTGAACGTGCTGTTCTCATAACATTTAAATAATGATAAAGATACGCCTCACAAAATCTAAATTCAAAGTATTATTCCTAAATTTTCCATCGTTAAAATCTATCACAACAAGCAAAAGAGAATAAACACATTCTATTTGAGCCAACAAGGATCCTTCTCGTACTCTCATAGCCTCCACACAGTCTCAACACGGAGAAGACGATGAAATTTCGTCTGGAAACGCAGCCGCAATTGAGTCTGCGGAACGGACGCATTGCGACGGTCTGTGATTGCGGGACCGGAAAGAAGGACATTCACTGAGGACGATGCAATTATTGTGCGTGTGGGTGGTGGCAGTCGCTGCCCTTATTAAAGGAAGCCTTAAAGTCGTACGAATGTGGTGAGTGGTGCCACGTTAGTGCAGCCGGGCGGCTGCGTAGGAGGGACACACTGTCGTGCGAATAGTGTACCAACTGGAACGCAAAAGTATTTGAAGCCCACTGCCATCACTGGAATGTGTTGTACAAAATTCTCAATAAAATGGCGCTTTTGAAGTAACGCTCGCACTGCAGTGAATTTAAAGCTATGAAGGAGGTTCTGAATATTTTGGTTCAAGGCTTTCAATTTCAGTGGAATATTTTAGTTGGATTTCAAATACCGTTGTGCAATAAATGATTATTTCTACCTGAAAAGTTTAATGTTTTAAAAGTTCCGTTTCTTGCTACACGAGGTCATTCGGTCCAGATGTTAGCCTCAAGTCAGAGGCCCTTACATTTTTAGGTCGCCTAGAAACTCCAGCACGCGTGACTTGGATTTAAGAAAGCGTCTCTGCGCAGAAAAACAAAGAAACCGGCTCTCAGTTCCGTAAACAAAGGCTAATGTGACCGCCGAGAGCTATGGTAGGACTGCGATACAAGCATCATCTACTCGCCAGGGTCGTTCACATGTCACCGAGTATTTACTGCAAGTTTTATTTCATAGTCCCGGGTTTCTTTTTCTCTCATTTTGGTGGCGCCCGAGCTGCCCCGCGCTGGCCTCGTTATTCTTTCATTTGTTTTCGCAGTCGAGCAAATGGAGGATCGCTAGCCGGCACGCGGGCACGCCAGACTGGCCCTTTTCTCTGTCCAAATTCTTAAAATTTTGTCGTTTAAAAATGATATTTAACTGTGAAAACGACAAAACGCCTGAACCCTGAATCGGGTTATCACATCCAGAATGATTTTGATCCCTAAGTTTCACCTGATAATAGCCGAATTTGGGAATATTAGCGAAAAAAATGAATAACCCATGAACCCCGGATGTCTCCACGCAGCTTTTTACTCAACTCTGGCAGCTGGTGGGTGGCTGTTGGGACGCGCGTTTGTATTGTACAAAAGGCAGATGAAAACCTAAAAGCATCCTTTTGAGAGATTTTGTTTTCTTTTTAAATTCGCGTTGAGGAAAAATAAGGTAGTTTGTAACCGAGCCTTGCACTGGGTCATTGAGAGTTGTTGTATACTTGAACTTAATCTGCTGTGAAATTGGGCCGTGGAGAGCTATAGATTTGAAAATCCAAATTCATATCACTTGTGCGTGAAACGATGAAAGTTAAATCCAAGGAGGTTACTTTTTATCCTACGTTTTTATTTGAGGAATATATAGACATGCTCCAATAAATGATATATGTTAGTGAACATATTTTCAAAAGGTTCTGTATTTTATTAAGCTCAGAAATTGACCTACAATGTGTTATAGAAGTAATAATGCATGAATTCACTCTACATCGGAAATAACAGACGTTCTACTCCGTTATACGTATAGTAGACCTTCAATAATATCGACCTTCTACTCTGTAGGACCTAAATAATAGACCTTCTACTCTGTTGCACCACGCTTAAGCCTTTGCGTGAGGAAGAAAATATCCGAGGCGCTTGAGTGCTCATGCGAGTACTAAAATTACATAATACTGAGATCACGAGGTGAGTCCTTTACTTAAGAAACGCTTGGGTACTTGCGTGAGGCCATTACGTCTTATTAGGTCTTACTCTTGTCTTGACACGGGAGTAAATTTAATGACTTTCAGGTTTTTACGGGAGTAAATTACATGAAAAACAAGTCAATAGGTGAGTCCTTCAATTGAGTAACGAATAATTTACTTTCCAATTTTTCAACTTCAAGAAATAGTGGTGAACTTGAACTATGGTAAACTAATACGTGTGAACTTTACCCATGAGTACCGCATGGGTGCGCATCTTACACCACACTCAGGTCTATATGTGAATCTTTAGACTGAGTGACACTTTGCGTCATCATGTGTCTCTTTCAATTACACGACTCTCGGGCCTTTGTGCGAGTCTTTCAATTATTCTGATGCCAAACAAGATCGGCCCAAATAAGAGCGGCCGAGCTCGGTGTTTGTTTTGCCATTAGGGCCCTGGCTGGCCGAGGGCTGCAGTTGAAATTCTGCACTCCACAGTTTGTCGACCATGTCCGCTTCCGCTCGCCTCTCCCAACACGGATATGGTTATTTCAGCCAAAGCTTTGCGAGATTTACGCTTTTGATTGAAAAATAATAAAACAAGGAAATGAGTCGACTGTCGTTCCCAAAGAATGAAGAATAAATGAACATTGGGGTTTAAATATTAATGTTCAGTGTAATCCTCGTTGAATGTTGGGAAGTGATTGAAAAATAATAGAACAAGGAAATGCGTCGACCGTCGCACCCAAAGAATGAAGAATGAGGAATGAACATTGGGGTTTAAATATTAATGTTCTGTGTAATCCTCGCTGGAATGCTGTGGAGTTGTTTGTGAAACATAAATTGCTACGTTTGCGAAGTGTTGTTCATAATACATGCGTTGCTTGTGTATGTTTAAGTTCTAGTTTAGTGCGGTTTTACCCGTTCTATAAGGAGGTACATTAGATGTGTGTTTGAAGTCGAGATCTAAAATTTCATAAGGTAGATGGAAACTCTCTTTTTCACTGAGTTGAAAAATGCTTTATTTTTATTTTATAAACATATTTGGTAAGAATGACTCAAATCATTGTGATAGTATATTTTTGATGAAACGCTTCGCGATCTCAAAGCGAGTCCCAGTTGTGTTGTCCGTACTCTATGATCCCTTACAGGTACAACTATTGTATCTATGGAACTCAGCACTCCCAGAGGGAAGATGTGAGGTACAGGGCTGAAGGTTTGGTACGCGTTCCTTTTGTTGAAATAGCGTAGGTTTTTTGTTCTGTTACGGACCTTCTTTTCTAGGCTCACTGCTGTTCTGTTTTTCACCATTTCTAACTTTCTTCTTAAGCTTCTATCTTGTTTCATAAACTTATTTCTTAACTCATTGTTTCTATGTGCATTGGGTTTTGTATGGGAACACACTAAGTGCATAGATTCTGTGTTCCCTAATCTCCATTCGAAATGGTTGCAACCAGCTTTCTCTCTTTGGAACACTTTTTTGTAATTAGGGAGGCTTAAACTAACTCATCTAATCTAATATGGTAATTTATGAACAGATATCTTACATAAACTAAATACGAACAAACATCCATGTCATCAACGTTGACATTTTTTCTTTCTTAGATCCCTCAACCGTAAACAGAGTTATAATTCATTGCTGTTGTCTCTAGATCGACGAGTAAGGAAACTCCCAACAACATTCGGAGAATAGTTTCCCGGAAAAGGAAGCTTACCATAGCGTGTCCCTGTAAGGCAGGAGGTCGGTTTGTATTCTTGCTCCAGATGATGGAGGTCAGGGAGCGTTTTTGCGTGTGGTGTGTATGTGTGTGTGTGTGTGTGTGTGTGTGTGTGTGTGGGTGGGTGTGTGTGGGGGAAGGGAGACCGCTCGTTCTCTCTTAGTTTTTGTGACTAACTTCTGTCGCTGAAAATATTGCCCATTGCTTGAGGCAGGTATGCCAGCAGCTGCACGAGTTACTATCAGGGTCCGGACCATGAATTCTATAGCGAGATGAAGGAAGTCTTGCACATTTTAAGAGCATGAAGTGGGTCCAAGTGGAACCTTGGTTTATTTAACCATTCACACAAAAATGGTTGTATATCATAGAAAGTTTTCGTTCTCTCTGAAAAAAAGAATATCATAGGAAGTGTATTTTTTGTTAGAAAAAAACTGTGCATTCTTTACAAAGATTAATATGTTTTGAAAAAGAATGCTTCAAATTTGACTATACCTTCAGTTACTGTGTGTTAATATAAACTTAAATTTATAAACCGTCACAATAAGTGATCAAATTTTTCCTATCAATGAGAGGGAAGAAAACCGGTTCCACCGCTTTCAAATCCAGGCGCGGAAGCGCTCAAAGCACATCGAATTGACTCAAATATGTTCATCCAGTGTTAATCTAATGCTCAGTTAAGAAGACCTTTAAACATTTTCTCCCAGAGACCTCTGCCGTATTGGAACACGCATCAATGTTCTGCACGTTCTGTCTTTCAGTAAACTGAATTTCAGTCATATTTAGCAGCAATGAACTAATGAGTAATAAAAAGAATGTGCGTAGACTGAATACACAGAGAATGTTCTAAATTTTTTCAGTCTCCCTGGAAGAAGAGCTTCATTTCGAACGATTAAGAAATTAATTCCGTCATAGAAGGGGTCGAACTTGTCTATTTTTGTGCTTGGTCCCACTCTAAGAACTGGCTGGTCCCACTCTAAGAACTGGCTGGTCCCACTCTAAGAACTGGCTGGTCCCACTCTAAGAACTGGCTGGTCCCACTCTAAGAACTGGCTGGTCCCACTCTAAGAACTGGCTGGTCCCACTCTAAGAACTGCCTGGTCCCACTCAAGAACTGCCTGGTCCCACTTTGAGAACTGCTTGGTCCCACTCTAAGAGCTTCCTGACCCACTCTATTATCTGTCCCACTCTAAGAACTGTCCCACTTTAAAACTGGCTGACCCCACTCTAAGAACTGTCTTTCCCCACCTTAAGAACTACCTGGCCCCACTTTAAGAACTGGCTGGTCCAACTTTAAGAACTGGCAGCTCCCACTCTGAAAACTGTCCCACTCTAAGAACTGCCTGGCCACACTCTAAGAACTGCCTCTCCCCACTCTAAGAACTGGCTGGTGCCCCACTCTAATACTGGCTGGCCCCACTCTAATAACTTGCTGGCCCCACTCCAAGAACTGCCTGGCCCCACTCTAAGAAGTAGCTGGCCCCACTCTAAGAATTGACTGGCCCCACTCTAAGAACTGCCTGGCCCCACTCTAAAAAATGGCTGGCCCCACTCTAAGAACTGCCTGGTCCCACTTTAAGAACTGGCTGGCCCCACTCTAAGAACTGCCTGGCCCCACTCTAAGAACTGCCTGGCCCCACTTTAAGAACTGGCTGGACTCACTCTAAGAACTATCTCACTATAAGAACTGCCTGGTCCCACTCTAAGAACTACCTTGTCCCATTCTAAGAACTATCTCACTCTAAGAACTGCCTGGTCCCACTCTAAGAAATACCTTGTCTCATCTAAGAACTGTCCCACTCTAAGAACTGCCTGGTCCAACTCTAAGAACTACCTGGTCCCACTCTAAGAACTGGCAGGTCCCACTCTAAGAACTGGCTGGCCCCACTCTAAGAACTATCCTACTTTAAGAACAGCAGGTCCCCACTCTAAGAACCCCACTCGCAGCCCCTCTCAACTCCCCCTTCACCAGCTCGTCTCTCCACTTCTCTGCCCACCTCAAGAAGGCCACAGAACCCAAAGAACGCCCTCGGCGCGTTGCAAACTGGAATTATGACTTTAACTTGAACTTGAGTCTCGGAAAACTTATTAACGAACGTTTTTTTCAACAGTAGAGAAACAGACAGGCCCTGCATTTCCTTACTGTGTATATGAGCTGGAATGTGATGATGATTGAAAAGAGATATTTTTAATTCTAAGCCAAGCGTAAATGTGTTTTTGCACACATTTTTTGGTACGGTGTTAAACCATCTGTTTCATTTTTATTTTCCAGTTTTTATCGTAGCATATTTCCACTTAGGTCCGTCAGCGCCAATTAATATTTTAAACATTGTGTTCATTGTTGTTGGAAGGTTCTGTTGATTGTTGTTGGAAGGTTTTGTTCATTGTTGTTACAAGGCTCTGTTCATTGTTGTTACAAGGTTCTGTACATTGAGGTTGCTAGGTTCTGTTCATTGTTGTTACATTGTAGAGTTAAATCAAGATGAAAGTATATCATCCACTGGGCATGGGAAGTAGAACGCATTTAAACCAAAATCAACGCATCAAAATTTTCAGGGTCTTCAGATTGTGTTAACCATTATTGCGTTAGGTTATGTTATTATTATTACTATTATTATTATATCATTATTGTTATTAGAATCATTGTTCACATTTCTGCTGGGCTAGGTTAAATTCGTTGTTACAAATTCACATCTTTTAGGATATTTTACAAGTACTTCCATCAACAAAATGAAACATCGGTAAAAAAGTAATGGTTGCGTTATACAAAGATGACATAGCGCACAAGCGGAGCAATTGAGTACTTTGCTTGCTTTCTGTAATTTGCAAAGGGTTGGAATAATTTGCTTGCAAGGAAGCTGTAAGACTTCAGTTAGAGGTTAGTGTTGTAACTGGCGTGTTATAGTTACAACAGCTTTGTTGTGTTTTAACTGACGTGTTATAGTTACAACAGCTTTGTTGTGTTGTAACTGGCGTGTTATAGTTACAACAGCATTTTTGTGTTTGAACTGGCGTGTTATAGTTACAACAGCTTTGTTGTGTTGCTGCTGAGTGCAGGGAAGTGCTGACATGCTGCAGCTGCTGCTGAGTGCAGTGAAGTGCTGACATGCTGCAGCTGCTGCTGAGTGTAGTAAAGTTCTGACATGCTGCAGCTGCTGGTGAGTGCAGTGAAGTGCTGACATGCTGCAGCTGCTGCTGAGTGTAGTAAAGTGCTGACATGCTGCAGCTGCTGCCGAGTGTAGTGAAGTGCTGACATGCTGCAGCTGCTGCTGAGTGTAGTGAAGTGCTGACATGCTGCAGCTGCTGCTGAGTGCAGTGAAGTGCTGACATGCTGCAGCTGCTGCTGAGTGCAGTGAAGTGCTGACATGCTGCAGCTGCTGCTGAGTGTAGTGAAGTGCTGACATGCTACAGCTGCTGCTGAGTGCAGTGAAGTGCTGACATGCTGCAGCTGCTGCTGAGTGCAGGGAAGTGCTGACATGCTGCATCGATATCGGCCGTCTTTGAACAGTAATGGCGACAATCGTTCTAAAGTTTTTAAAATACCGTGCACCCACGTATGGTTATATTAAATGAAAATTTAGCCTTTCAGTGATCTTAGAACACCCGTTTCCGATTTATGTTTACCATTGGTTGGGAAGCGTTGAAAATAATACGTCGAAATTATTGCATGTTGTTTTGGTTGCTTGATAAAATTTACCAATATTTCTTGAATAGTTCTCATCTACTTTACCTGCCTTCGTTTTGACGTATTGATGCTCTTCTGTTCTGTTACTCGACATGCGAATAATGCTGTAATGAATGAAAATATTTATGAGGATGAACCTGAACTCCGAAAAAACACAGTGTATGTTACATAAATAAACATGGAAGTACTTGAAGGCTAATTTGTACATCGATAACAAATTTTTACAAGTTGAGATTTGTTTCTATCGTAGATAATGAGCATGTCAGAGTGAATCGAATGTTTTTTAATTATTCTTACGGCTATTCGCACTGATCGTGCTGATACTTGTGTACTTGTACGGTGCGCTATCGTGTGAGTAGTACTTCTTTAGACCTGCGCACTACAAATACTCACGATTAAGGAAACAGCGAGCGGAATTCAGCATGAACGCACAGATCTGGCAGCAGGTACAAGTTACCATTAATTTTTTCCTTTTAATTTCTCTAAGCCCGAAATCTTTTGCTCATTGAAAAGAATCGAAAAATCGTGGTAGAGCAAGCAGGGAGCTGCGGCGCGTCTTGCCTTGGCCACCATCAAATTAACTCCATCATGATGATTAAACGCGGGATTCTGGCCGTGATACAAACATGGGATCGTGATTGGCGGTCATCGTTGCGTTTGTTTTCCTATTTTGGTCTCCCTGCGGGCGGTGGACACGCGCCTGCATGGTGCAGTCGCAGACCGGTGATCGAGTCCTGCCTGTGAGGGAGCTTTGTTGTGTGACTGGCTACCTGCAGCGCTGAAACCTCCAATGCTAATTTACAGTGATCCAGTTTGAACAGAATTTGAGCGCTTTTTGAAGTAGTGAAACGATGGGCAATTCTCAACTTGTACTGATTTTGAAGCACTTTTTGAAGCCGCGTAACACCTTGTAGATCATCGAGCTATCCGACGTCATCTTGTGCGAACCTCAACTTATTGAATGGATTTTGAAGCAATTTTTGAAGCAGTGCAACATTGTGAAATTCTCAGGTCTTTGAATGGATTTTGAAGCACTTTTTGAGGCAGTGTAAGGTAGTGCAATCTTTAACTTTTCGCGCGGAGTTTAAACGACTTTTTGAAGTACTTTATGAAGCTGTACAACGTTGTGCAATTTCTAATTTGTACGCATTTTGAAGCACTTTTTGAAGAGTGTAACACCTTGTAGATCATCTAGCCTATATCATTTCGTGCGACCCCCAACTCGTTCGAGAGGGATTATTCTCACTTATCGCACTAATGCGAGGCTTATTTCCAGTTATGAATAACTGGGAAAAAATTTAACTGTTTTTCATTTGTAGAAGATCCTCTGTATTTCTACAAGCCTAAGCGTTGATTTTCATGAGTGCTAGAAGTGTTCCATTAAATCAATTGTGTCTTTATTTACTAAACTTTCTCATCGCATTATTTTCTTCGTGGAGTTTTCCATCTAAACATAATTTTTTAATTCAAGAGTTTTGAATCAATAAGGAAATGCGACGAATGAATTGAAAAAATCGTAACTTTGTCATGAATATCTTAAAACTTAGAGTTTGAGTAACCCAAACAGTATGATTGTCAATACAACTGTAATTAAACTGCTTTAAATGTAGAAACTTGTAAGAAAATTTGTTGTATTTCTAAGGCCCACAATTACATCCCGGTTAGCTCTGAGAAGTACAGCGACATTGAAGTGATTTTACGTGAATAAGAAAAATCGAAATGCGTTTTTCTAATTAGCTCTGTTCACAAAGCGAATAAGCAAAATCGGAAGGCGTTTTTCTAACTAGTTCTGTTCATAAAGCGGAGTCGAGGTGACTCGTCTTCGCCAGAAGTAATAAAAAATACTTTGGTGTCAGAGAGCAAACGTACTTTAATTTTCAGTGAAGTAGTTGCTTGCCAATAGCTACCTAACGCACTTGAAGGCATGTGGTGAAGAATTGGCAAAAATCTCCCGGAATAGACAAGATCACAAAGATCTGCAAACATAGTAGATCGTATTTAAAAAAAACAGTCACCAAGAATAACCCTGCAAACATCGAAAATCGTTTTAAAAAAAATTCCCCCGGAATAGACAAGATCACAAAGATCTGCAAACATAGTAGATCGTATTTAAAAAAAACAGTCACCAAGAATCACTCTGCAAACATGGAAGATCGTGTTTAAAAAAAATCACCAAGAATCACCCTGCAAACATCGAAAATCGTTTTAAAAAAAATTCCCCCGGAATAGACAAAATCACATAGATCTGCAAACATGGGTGATCAAATTAACAAAATATCACTCTAAACCACCCTGCAAACAGGATAGACCGTGTTTGAGAACCAGGGCTTTAGAGCAGCACAGAAGCTTTTATTATTTGTTTAAAACTAGAAAAAGAAGCGAAACTAAGCCCATGCCCTGACCTACACTCAGACGTGACCTCGACTGCAGCGAGCGCCTGAAAGAAGCAGGAAGAGCTCCCAGGAAAATCCCGGGGATGTAATTTCACAGGATTGGGAGTCGTTTACGAAAACGCCTGAAGCAAGTTACTCGCAGACCTGTTGAATTGTTGAACAGGTTTTTTGAAGTCTGTTGAATTGTTGAACAGGTTATTTGCAGACTGTTGAAATGTTGAACAGGTTATGTGCAGATCTGTTAAATAGCTGAACATGTTATGTGCAGATTTATTAAATTGCTGAACAGGTTACATACAGACACGTTAAATAGCTGAATGTGTTACTTGCAGATCTGTTAAATAGTTAAACAGGATACTTGCAGACACGTTGAATAGCTGAATGTGTTGTTTGTAAACCTATAAGTAGTTGAACAGGGTACTTGCAGACCTATTAAATAGTTGAGCATGTTACATGAAAACCTGATAATTTTTTGGCGAATTGATAGGTCTACAGTGTTTGAAATTTAAAACTTGGATTTCGAATTTAAAACCTGGATTTGTAATTTAAAACTTGGATTTGTAATTTAAAACTTGGATTTGGAATTTAAAACTTGGATTTGGAATTTAAAACTTGGATTTAGAATTAAAACTTGGATTTGTAATTAAAAACTTGGATTTGGAATTTAAAACCTGGATTTGGAATTTCAAACTTGGATTTAGAATTAAAACTTGGAGTTGTAATTTAAAACTTGGATTTGGAATTTAAATCTTGGACTAAGAATTTAAAACTCGGACTTGAAATTTAAAACTTGGATTTCGAATTTAAAACCTGGATTTGTAATTTAAAACTCGGACTTGAAATTTAAAACTTGAATTTGGAATTCAAAACTTTTATTTCTAATCTAAAACTCGGATTTGGAAACGGATTTGCAATTCAAAACTCGGCGTCAAATTTTCCGCCGGATTGTGTGGGCATCGATCAATGCAGATGTCTATCAAAATTCTAGGAAGGTGAAGGAATGCCGAGGCAATCTCGTTATTGAACCGGCCGGAAGGTCGTTATTTAACCCCGGACCACCGGCTGCAGAGCAATAGGCTACAGGCGCTGGGGGCCCGTATCTCTGCCTCAAATCTCCCACCAACACAACAGGGCAGCTGTACCCTCAGATGCTATAGTTTAGCGCAATTTTGAACTTTATAAAGAGTTTTTTTCAGGCTCTCTGCGAAAATCGATAATTAAAAAACATCGTTATGGTGTTTCACGATTGAAGATAAAAGATCACCGAGTGAATAAAAGCGATGCAAGTTTAGTGTCAGTTTTTCTGTGATGTTACACAAAGAATAGTGGAACTCTGTAAACTAATTTTCCGATCCTTCAAGTTGATAAATTTTCAGGAACAATATAATAAATCGTCCGAGTTACAACGGATGCCCATTCAACACTTCTTGTTTCTCATTCCTGTTGAGCTCGCCCCTCACGTAGAAATGAAATGTCGCACGAAGCCAGGGCAGTGCACCAAGGGAGAATTAAAAGACGTGCCTGAATGGATTCACTACCGCGCCGAAGACGCCTGAATTGCTGAAGCCGGACTTTTGGTGTGCCTGCTGGATAATTGCCTTCCTGGTCAGTCAAGTGAGTCTAGCGAAGGCAGGCTGTTATTTTTTTATAGACTGGTTTGATGATTGCTTGATTTCTGCCTTCCTGGTCGGTCAAGTAAGGCTACCGAAGGCAGGCTGTTATTTTTTTATGGACTGGTTTGATGATTGCTAGATTTCTGCCTTCCTGGTTGGTCATGTGAGGGTAGCGAAAGCAGGCTGTATATTTTTCCCGGAACTGATGTGGTGATTGCGAGATTTCTGCCCCCATGGTTGGTCAAATGAGGCAACCGTTATGGTTGAAAGACTTTTAGGGGTTTTCATATAAGTTTTTCTTGCATTGTTTAACATTTGGATTTCCTTGCTTTTCTTTCACGGCCGGGTTGGAATGAAACTTTACGAGTTTGCCGAATTTCGAGAGCTGAATGATGTGCAGTGCTTCTTTATTGAGCGATAAACTGGTTGTTGATTTTGTGCAGATTTTTCTCCATTTTAACATCGTATCACACTTTTATTGAAACCATACGTGACTGACAGATTCTTATGAACAATTATTAAACTTGAAAAGTTTCTCAGGAGAAATTTACAAGAAAAATATAAAAAATCTCGTTGCTGAGTGTCATAAGTCAACGAATTCTGAAAATCATTTCTTCATGAAATTTTGAAGAAAAACTGAAAGAACTTCAACTCAAAGAAGCTTGATCTTTTCTTTGATCTAAACAGCAGGTGATAAGGTCTGAGGCAACGCAATTCGATGGCAAGGCATTATTAAATCCTAAAATATCAAAGGCATTCACTTTTATACTTAAAATGTATCAGGAGAAATTGTTAGCTTTTAAATTCAGAATTAGAAAACCAACAATTTCTGCCTATACATTTTTTAGAATAAAAGTAAACGCCTTCAATATTTTGGCATTTAAACATTAATGAAACAAGCAGCTTATGGTGTATATTTGCTCATGCGTACGCAATTTGTGATACTTAGTCAATGATCAGAGAACGATCAAAGGACTTCAATTGGTCTCAATTTTTAACACATGCGGGCTACATAATAACTCTAAGATTAATCGGGATACTTTTACTACGTTAATTTCGTACTTGAACCATAGATGAATAATTGAATTTCTTTCACCGTTGTCACTTAATACGTAAGATACAAATGATTTTACAAAATTTGTTTACCTTGTTAATTTGATTTCTAAAACGCAAATGATTTAGCAGAATTTTTTCACCGTGTTTATTTGATTTTTAAAAAGCACACGATTTATCAAGTTTTTTTTATCGCGTTAGTGTTTATTCTTAAATCACGAACTATTTCTCAAGATATGTTTTCGTGAATTTTATTCTTAAATCTCAAACAATCTATCTAATAATTTACCCATGTTAACTTCGTACTTCATGCGCAAATCTGTCCTATACCGTAAGTGCGACAGCTTACAAGTGAAGGAGACCATCGCTTGTGTACAGTGTTCACGAAACAGAAATTTATCAAATCAGAAGTTATCCGATGTGAAATTACCTTATATTTGCCTTTAATTTTACAATTTTTGTCTTTAATATAACAATTTTCGCTACCATGCCCCAGTTACGTTGAAGGAGAACGAGAAGTAGAAATGTTTCCAGGATGGCAGAAGTTTGCCGCACTTGCGAGCCTGGGTCGCCACACGGTGTCTCCTCTGCCGGAAATAAGAAAAATAAAAGAACTTGGGAACTTCTGCACTGGGACTCCAACTGTCTGGTTGCTTCTCCTCAATGAAGTTAGTTAAGTTGAGTTGCAGGAGAAAATGGAATACGGCAACAGGATGACCCATCTTGGCGTTACTCATGGTAGATGAAACAAGGTAGGGTCTTTTCTATTGCGGAAAATACGCTTTTTCTTGTTCGGCTAGCCAATAGAAAGGCTTTATTTCAAACAAACTTTATGACGTCACCAAAACGCCATATCGTCAGGCCAATAGTGGAGATGGATTTGGGGGTAGCAGTGCTACCAGAAGTAATATGAGCGCTGCTATTGGTTCGTTGCCGTGACGTCAGCAAACCCACACAGTCGACGAAAAAAAAGATTGGTTTGACCCTACCTTGTTTCCTCTACCGTGGCGTTACTGCACACAGTCCCGTGCTGATAAACTTCAATCCCTCACATGCACAGGAATAGAAGGAGGAAAAAACAGTCACATAGACAGTCGTTAGTGCCGTGCGCAGACACCAGTACATTCGTATTAACATCGTTTGATGCACACCTCAACGAACAAAGTCATCAATTTTACGTACAAGCTCAAATGCATCAACATAAACATCGTCTTACATGAACGTCAACTTATGATGATGAAAATCAATCTCAGTTATTGATAACTCGTATGAAACTCCATGCTGGTTAAATATCTTGGACTAATTTGTTCGCAGCAGATGGTGTTCAACTTCTGTATAGACTGTAGTGAAGCAGTACCAGTCTCTGATATGCAGCCCTCCTACATTTGTTTCAGCTAATGACATGGGTATTACGATACCCATGTGTGTATATCAGCTGAGGATCCTTACTTAAAGATATTTTAAAAACCAATGATGTTTTTGTATCTTCTTAATTGGAGATAATCTGTTTTTCTTTCTTTTCTTTCCTTACTTCACCCCTGTTCAACAGGCTCATGATACGAAGGTTGGTTGACATGTGTGGCCCTGCGAAGCGTTTTAACACTTTTCCTGCGTAGGGACCCACTGGTGGTCACGCAGGGGATTTTCATACTGCTGCTGACCCACCTGCAGTCCCTATCTCAATTTTCATAAATGCGCAATTAAAGCTTAACGAAAGCACGATCAAGTTAATTTTTTTGAATGCCTTCCACAATTGACTTCAATTATGAATTGAATCTTGAAATTCAGTTTAACCCGTCGCAGGAAACGTGTCAATAATAAACTCCTCATGAACTAATAACAAAAATATATTAAAAGCATTATTTCTCACAGAAATTCCGGGAATTTTTCAATGGTGAGGCTTTGATGCCTGACAAAATACCTGACGAGGGAGAATGACAAAATACCTGACGAGGTAGAATGACATGTAACGCAATTCCTGACATTACGCGTTTCAATTCCACTATGGACGAAGTTTTAGACACACTGATCTTTTTGATGTTTCACTTTTGTGAATAGAACTTATAAATGATCTCTGTAAGTCGAACATCTCCTGGAGTTAGAAAATGAAGTTCATTGCAAAGCAATTAAGTAAACTGGCAATTACTTAGCGTTGTAAAATATTTTAGAATGTACTTAGGTTTATAACTTACTGCCATGATTATGTATTTATAGTACACAAATTTACAGGAACTTTGTTGGAAAAACTTTAACATAAGTTTGAGATCGCTGAAATGAACACTTTTTACTCAATAACCGTGTCGTTGAAACTGCTTCGTTAAAGAATGACAAGAACTCGCAATTTGAACCGTTTTGGAGAAAAATTCGTGCTCTGAGAGTGGCTCGGAAATGAAATGTAGAAGTTAGGAAAACATTTTCGTTTTGAAACACAAGAAAATAATTACAGCCAATAATTAAGGATAGATTTTTAAATCGGGTTAGATATTTACAAACGCTGTTCAACATGACGCCCATCTGTTGCGATGCAAGTGTTCAAACACCGGTGCAACGATTGCCTGACGCGATCGAAGACACCAGGAGTTCCACGAATCCTTGCAGAGGCTTCAACACTTCTACCGATGAGGTCTTCTATGGAATGAATAAGAGCTTGGTACATTAAACTCTTGAAATGTCCCCACAAGTGGGAATCTAGGGGCTTAATGTCAGGAGATCATGGTGGCCTTGTGAAAATTTCAAGTCCTTGTGATTATATAGCGAAATATTTCCCACCTCACAGTTATGGTGCAAAAAATCTGTATTTCAACGGTCCCTACCTTGTGTTAAAGTTTGTTCAACAAAGTGGCGGTCAACCTGTAGATATATTGATCAATAGACCCTTGATAATATATTTACGAGTGTACACAAAACTCTCTATATGGTGGACTATGTAAGATGTAACTACTTTAGAGTAAAAACTTTATAACTTTCGCAAAATTTTAATTCAGAAAAAAGTGTATGCATTGCAAAAACGGTAGATTAAAGTCAGAGCAATCTAATCTAACATTAATATGAGCCACAGAAGACATTTTACCAGGATGATTTTATTAAAATGATTTTATTTTCAGAGTGAAAATTTAGAGCTACAAAAATAGCGTCCGTACTGAGAATTCGGTAAAACGTGAGTTGGGAGTCGCTCGAGCAGCAGACACTACATCCCTTTACACGTGTTCTGCGAAGACAGTGATCGCTGAAGGGATTTTCAAAATGCTGCTGGCCGACCAGCAATCAGAAACTCAAATTTCAAAAATACCTAATTAAAACTGAATGAAGGCACGATCTAGTTAAGGTTTGCTATTTCCAAAATTTCTAACTACGATTTCAAATTTGAGTTGAAAATTGAACTTCGGCTTAACCCGCCGCAGTTAACGTATCGAGGTACAGCAAGAACACGCCGCACAATTTGACTTCAAATTTGAATCGAATACTGAACTTTAGTTCAACCCGCCTAAGTCAACGTGTCAAGGCAGAGCAAGCACGCGCCTCACAATGGGCCAGAGGAGGCCTGGAGACGGACACGGAGGAGTCTAGAGCGCATGACGCCGCTGCCTGCTGACCACCAGATCAAAATTCCTCATGAGGCGCGTGGCCGCTCGTGGCAACACGGGAGATCCCGCAGATTTGGAGCAGGTGAGTTGCCAGAATTTCAGAAAACTTCATTTCGTAGAAGCGGTACCGTTTAAGTTATTCTGAGTTGACTTGGCTTCGTTACTTGATGTAGTAAGTGGCGTCTCCAAGGCAACTTGGAGCAGAGGCCAGAATATCAGAAAATTTCATTTCCTGGTAGAGGTTATTCTGAATTGACTTGGCTACGTTACGTGATGTAGGACCATGACAATTTGGAGCAAGTGAGTTGCCAGAATTTCAGAACATTTCACTGCGTGGTAGCGCTACCGCATAGTAATTCTGGGTTGGCTTGGCTACGTTACGCGACGTAGCACCAAGGCACCTTGGGAGAACTGACGCTGTCAAATGTGCAACCATGACGACCTAATTTGCTCGGAAATCAGTTACCCAATTAGTGAGGCAGTGATGTGTGTGTTCCCTGCTCGATGGTTTCTAGCCTCCTCAACCTTTTTTGCAGCTCACAGAGTGTTATGGTGCTTCGAAATGCAAATTGCGGTGTCGCCAAAACAAATGCATTATGCAGGTAGCTGTCATAGAGGAGGATGGGTGCAAATGCTAATAGAGGCTCAACAAGCGCTGATATGATAAGTAAATAGGTGGATTAGCATTACATGTGGTACACGAGCCCATGAGTGTTTACGCATAATATGCACTCTAATGAGTAAGAATTTTCCATGCGTGTTTACGCATGATGTAAACAAGAGTGAGCATTTCCCATGTGTGTTTACGTATAAAATACGCTTTAAGAGTAAGAATTTTCCATGAGTGTTTCCCCATGATAAAAAGCAATTAGTAAGAATTTCCCACTTAAATTCAATATCTGGGAGAATGATTTTCACGTGAACTTGTAATGTTTTGATCAAGGGTAAATTTCAAAATAAACTCTTATTTTGAGACCAATTCCCGAAATACATTTTTAATTAAGATTCGCGAAAGCAACGCTAATTTACAGATTTGGGGATCGTTCATGTCCAATTAATTGGTGACAAATCGGTGACTTTCGATCCAAATTTTGGTTACCTTACTGGTATTTAAAAAAGGAAAAGCTTTCAAATTTTGTTGTACTGAAGATTTATGAAGACTTACGTTAACTGATCTGGCGAGGTAATTGTGTTGACGACGCATATTTAATTTCGCTTTCAAATGACGATCCAACCAAAAAATGTTTTTTTCGTATTGAACGGACATCAGAGATGGTTACGCTTGCAGACTTTATGTGCATTCCGAACTGGAAATCCCGTTAAAAGTTGAGGATATAACAACATACAGGATTTTCAACGGTGCAAAATTATACTGTACCTATTTTATTTCAGATATTTAATTTAAGACGCTCTATAGCAGAGCTTGACTTAAATACCGGACCCATAGAGCTGCCCTTCGTTCACCCCAGAGTACAGCAGAGACTGTGTTAATTTGTTCCTGAAGGTTCATAGGAACGCTGTAGCTTCTAAAACACCAGTCAGCTACTCTCAAAATAAAGGCAGTGAGACCCACTACTTGTTTCAGTGAGATGTTGAATGTTATGTTGATGTAAAAGGCTCAGGTGAAAATATCTTCATCAAAAAAACGTTGGTTCAATGTCTTGTTATTCTACAAGGAAGCACATATTTTTATTGGAAAATTTTTTTGTTAACAGTGCTGCTCTCTTTTAGTTGAGGTTACGATAAAAAATATCAGCTGTTTTAGTTTGCACGATGTGTTGTTTTGTGTAATTTTTTCCTTCTCTGCCCAAGGCAACTATTTCTTTTTTCCCCCAATTATATTCTCGTTTCAACTCTAATTCTACGAAACGTCTGTTAGTCATGGTGTTACCTTTACAAAATCTGCTTACATTTGACATAAATCACCCCTTATTTTGACTTCTTGTGTTACCATAGCTGCTTCACGAGAAATCAAATATAAAATATTAAATCGGTAAAAATCATATTATTAAACTATAAAAATCGTTATAACGTAAAGACGACATTCAAACATTCAGATCAGAGTTATAGTTTTATTTTACTATCCATGTTAATCACAACAATTTCTCATAATATTTTGATGTCAATAATATAGCTTTTCGATACGTGATAGTACAAAAGGTGAGCTTTTGGCCAGGCCGCAGTACCTCCTCAAGTGTGAGCAGATTTTCGCTTTGCTTAAATTGGAAATTCACAAAAATTTGAAAGCGTAGAAAATGTGAATTGAATTAGGCATTTCCCTTTTTCTTTCAACAACGACCTGTTTTTGGCATTCAAGGGGGCAGCTTCATAGTGAAGAAACATTGAGCGTCCGTCTTTGATAAAAGTAGAAATCAATTTTTAAGGACCTGAGATTCTTAGAAAAGTCGAGCCAAGTGCCACAATATTGCGTGCTCAGCCAGAAGACAATTTCTACGCGACTGCTGCTTTGCATCTTCAAACAAAAAGATCTTCTTTAAAAATATTGTTCTTCGACGGATCAGATTTTCGAGGGCTTTTCTTCGCAGGCTTTCAATAAAGTATCGACTCCATGACGCTGCTCTTAAAAGTTGTGATGATAGATCAAAGTGTTTGAACGAGTTTAGTTTGTGGAACACGTCGATCGGCTGCAAATTTTGCCTTTTCTCTCTTTTTCCCCATAGCTTCTTTTCTTTTTCTTTTGTCCCTCCATTAAGTTTAACCATTAAATCAAAGAATTTAAGTTTACATAATCTTCAAAAAATTTCACGGACGCGTGTATTTGAAACACAAGAACTGAAAGCCAAACCTGGAAAATTTACATGAAACAACTCTAAATTCTGCGTGAAACTGTTCTCAAATTTGGTGAGGATGAATGAAGGCAATGTTTTGAAGGGAAAAATGTGTGTGTAAGTAAAAGCTTTCGAGTGAGGGACGATAGACGCGTGCCTTCAAGAGCCATTTCGTTTAGGTTTTTGGGAAGCCTTGTCATCAGTCAGGTGTAATGATGATGAATGTTAATAACTTTTGTTCTTGAGCCTTCTTCGGTGTTCTGATAAGGACACTTTCGTTTCTGTCAACATGAGAGGTTTTCTGTCAAATCTGGAAGCGCGAGAAAGAAAAACAAGCAGGAAAGAAAAACAGTTCATTTCCAATGAAAATGACATAGAAAAACGCTGGTGATTTTTAAAAATGTCTTAACATGAAGAACCTTAGTTTACAGACATACATGGGCATCATACTGCCAGTGTCATTTTCCATATGTCAAAAGACCACGTTGCGCACGACCACGACACGAGAGACACAAACCTGAGAATGTGCGCATCCAGAAAGCACTTTTTGATGCGACTCGAGCTATAAAACTTTGCAGGCTCCAGAAAGCTTTTATTTGTGTCGTAACTTTGTCTCACATGGCTGGGCATTTGGGCTCATCCTCGTTCGAGGAACAAGGAACGCGTTTGGAACTGCACGTTGGTTCAAAATATTGCACTGCTTATTTTAAATATAAAATTACAGTTTCAAATTGATTAAGAGCTGATCTACACGGGACGCACATTTTGCTCAACCGTTTTGAAAGATGTGCACTATATTTGGAATGAAATAATTGAAAAAATATGCAAGGGCTTGACAAGATAATAGAAACACCTAGAAAAATCAACAAAATATGTTTTAATATAGTGTAGGTTCCCCTTTTGCTGCTCCCGACGAACAGTTTTTGTGGAAACTGGGTTCTGTAGGTGTTAATTGAGCTCTGCAGTGATTTTAGGTGCTGTGGGCTTGCGATTCTCTCTAACAATTCGATTTAGAGTCCGACGGTCTCTCTCAAACAACTTCACCTTCGGCCGGACCTGTGATTTGCTGAGAACGTTTATCCTTCTCTTTCAAAGGAAGTCATTAGTTTTGAGACAGTACTTCTTGAAACGTCAAGCATTCGGGCAGTTTCTGGCACACTAGCACCTGCCATCCGAGCACTAACAACTTGGCCTCGTGCAGTCAGAGAGGTCAGCCATTTTTATGAAGGTAATGACCAAATTTTTCTTTTAGATATCTGAAAAAAGTTAATATAAATAAAATGTCAAATTTAAACAATAATAATCAATAAATGATCATATATCTTAAATTTTGATTGTTTATAACATCTTCAAGAATTATGATTGAAATTGTTAGGTGCATCCATTATTTGGTCCAACCCCTGTTTATACTGCAGGAAATGATGCATGTTCTTCAAAATTTACTGCAGGTAATGGTAAATTTAAATTCTTTAAGGTGTTTAGTTTTGGCCCAAGCTGAAACGCAACGTCTATCACAGCCTCCAAAATAAAAACACCGAGCATTGTATGTAGTCAAAAATCCAGACAGTTTCCCGTATTCAACATCGAAAGACTTGTTGGGATGAAAGTAGACTGTATATTTAAGCGAATCAATATCTTGTTCATTAAATAATTCATTTTCCTTGTGTGGATACCGTAAGATTGAAAACTATGTAACATAAAAGTGTCGGGAAATATTCCAATTAGCTTAGAAAAAAATGACAATCAAAAGTCGTGGAAAAAATTAAAACATTCGAAAATGTAGGTCCTCGAGGGACGGTTATTAATCTCTCAACGAAATCTTTTTTAAAATCTCATAGGAATCAATTTCCTACCACTCACCCCGTACAGAGCCATTATACGTACGGGAAAGAGAACTCTACGTGACATTAGTTCGTAAAGCACTTCATGTTTCCCAAACTGCGGTTAGCAGATTCATATCCTCGGTCCACAGCGGAGGTCCAATATACGATGGAGTGAAAACAAGCGGGTGCTGCTGTAGCGTGAGGTTAGGTTACTAATGAACGCTACTAATTTCCGTACATTTAATTTAACGATAAACATTTTATTTGTACATCTCAAACTGCCCCTGGGTAGGCGATATATGGCGGTAGGCCTCACACTATAGCAGCACCGACAAACGTTGCTGGAGAAGCAACGCTGGACTGCGCTCTCGCTTCTTTTGCAGGCGAGGTCGTCGATCAAAGCAGGGCCTCCTAATGAGTTTGCTTGGGCGGACGATAATGACTTCCTCGCCTATTTCGCGTTGGCCCAAATTTGTGGAGTGCAGTCCAGAGTTGCTATTGCAGCCGAGCGATGGAATTGCAATCTTCCCTCCTGAATGGGTCATTGACAGAATTACATTTGCTGATTATGCACGCGAAGATAAAATTACATTTGCTGATTATTCACGAGATTGTGAATCGCGGATGTCAGCGGAAGAATGATGATTTTCGGATCGCATTACGAGATCAATTTCGTTGGTTTGATTGAGACAAATAGTGTTGAAAGTTATTGGAAGAATGTCTCTCGAGAAGAATGTGAGAATAATGCTCCTCAAGAGGAGACAACTATTGTATCTACTGGAATTGGTGCTCCCAAGAAATAAATGCGAGATCATGAGCGAAAACTGAAGTAGGCTCTGCTTTAGTTGAAGTAGAATAAGTTTCTTTAATTTCTTAAGGGCCATTCTTTCAGTTCACTCTTGCCCCTTTTCTCAGAACCGATCACTTTCTTATTTAATTTTTATCGTGTTTCGTAAACCTCTTTCAATCTTGCTGTTTCTTTGCACAAATTTTACTTTAGGTGAGCTAGATCAAACCTCCCTAACCCCAATAAAGGTGTTTCAAAGAGAGGAAGGAGAAAATTGTTTGGCATGAAATTTAGAGAATAAGGAATCTATGCACAAGGTGTGTTCTCTCCTGCTAGTAGAAACATAAAATTGGGAAATAAGGTTATGAAATAAGATAAAAGTTGAAGAAAAGAGTAGTAGGTACTGAAAAATAAAATAGCATTGAATCGAACAAAAAGCGTCTGTGCAAAAACAAAAACTAATTTTATTTCCACATAGGAAGGCCTATCTAAACTACAACTAGGAACCTAATATTCCCCCCTGGGAGTAGTAATTCTCATAGATATAGTAGTTGTACGCCCTTTCAGGGGTGTTGCAATGCGCGCAGAAGCTTACATGAGAACACGTGTGTGAGGGGATTCCTCATATACTTCATTCCATACTAAACTTTACCTTCCTCTCTCTTTTCCCGGGCACATTTTACGTGAGTAGAGAGGTTTCAACTGACTTATCTAATCTAAGAACACAGTCTCGTCATTAGCGGATTATTTTGTGTTTTGTAACTCAGTTGCTTCTCCTGAGAACACATTTTCTTCAGTAAGGATAGCCTAAACTAATTTCCCTAATTTGAAATAAAATAATACCCCGTCTTTAGTGGATTAGTCTAAGTTTTAGAACATTGTTAATACCCTTGGGAACACATTTTATGCGGTGGAGGAAGTTTAAAGTAATTTACCAAATCTGATGAATAGAAAAATGCTTTGTCTTTGGCGGATTTATTTTGAGTTTTAACATTGTTACGGAGTTCCTCCTCCTTCACTTCACGCGGAGACAGCAAAGCCCGTTTCGTAAGTCTGGTGTGGGTCCTGCATTTTGCTTTGGCCGGCCTGATTTTTTGTAATATTTCCGGATTTTTCCCTAATGTGTTCAAGCGATAGAATTTTCTTTCGTTTGCTCTGCAGCTTTGATGCTCGAGTCAGAGCTGCTGCAGCTCACTGAGTCCTTACTTTTTCTTTTGGAAATTTTATTATCTAGTAAGAAAATACATAGACAACTATGGCACTCGTGGTACGAATTTTCATTCTTTCCTCTCACTTTCACTTAAATTTTTTAATGTGAAAGACTACATTTTTAGGATTTCAAGGTAATCTGAAAATATCTATTCGTATTTTGTACCTACTACACCAAATCCACTTAATCTAAATGAATGCGGTTTGTGACATAACATGCATCATTCTTTGAATTTTTGTGTCGATATCACTAATATTGTCGGGTATAATTTTTTGTCAGAGAACACTGAATGTTCTCATTTTTTAATTATTAGGTGAGCAGCTTGTTATTGAACGATAAATTCAGCTCTCAAAGTATTTATCTTAGGATATATAGTTTACCTCCTATGATCTTACCTAAATATTGCTAAAATTTTATCATGCTTTTCTCAAAACCATTCTCTTTGATCCGGATTATAGTGCATTCAGGTTGGCTAAAATGCCGACCCTACTTCGACCCGTTGACTGTCTGGTGTCAACACATGGCCAATTTTTGCACGCTCTTGATAGAACTCGTGTGACGCCGAGTTCCAATTACCCGTCGGTTCACTTTAGTGCTGAAAATTGCAATTGATGTAAATTTGAGTGGAAAATTTAACCTCGGTTTAACCCGCGTGTTAGCACGGCTTAGTCTATTTATTTCCAGCTAATTATCATCTAAATGATTTCCAATTCTTTAACGTTTCCTGCGAAGGGACCCACCGGTGGTCACTGAGGGGATTTTCATGATGCGGCTGACCGACCTGCAGTCCCTAACTCAATTTTTATGGATACATAATAAAAGCTAAACGAAGGCACGATCCAGTTAATGTTGGCTATTTTCAAAATTTCTTACTATAATAGACTTTAAAATTAAATTGGATCTTGAACTTCACTTTAACCCGTCGCAGGAAGTGCGTCAACATCTTGACTGAGGGCAGGTAAAACTGAAGTTCAAGATACAATTCAAACTTGAAGACAATCTTAGAGAGCAGTGTAGAAAATACCAAAGAACATTAGATAGACCATTTATTCATTTAGTTTTTATTCAATACCTTTTAAAAATTGAATATGTGACTAGTGGTTGGTGAGCAGCAGCATAATGAAAGCTCCCTCAGTGACCATATCTGGCTCACGTCGCAGTCAGAGAGTTAACATGTGGCTTGCGATACGACCCTTCGGTGGGTCGTTTGAAAAATTTTAAGTCTTTTTAAATTAATTGTATTTAATATACACAATTAATGAATGGGATTTATAACATTTTTAAAAACTTTTGACTTTAAATTTGAGTAGAATATTAAGCTTCAATTTAACGGTCGAAATGTAAAGAGATGATGAATAGCGAACATGATGTCCAGTTCCCGAGGCGGCAGTCGCTGGTGACGGTGGTGGTGCACCACAACCAGTGGAGGTGTCTCGTGCTCAGCCTCCTCATCGCCGCCTGCATCGCTTACATCACCTGGTGCCGTCTTGCTAAGGTAAGACAAACTCTCGTGTACGTGTCACAGTTTCGTATGAGTGTGACTAGCAGGCAATAAATAGTTATTGAATTTGAAGTTAAAATAATTAAATCCCAGTTTACATCACCGGTCAGGGTGCAATGTACCGGCCAAATATTACTCATTAACCACGAAACGAAGTAATCTCTAGTTAGCAGGATTCATTAACGGTTAAAAAAAAAGCCATGTTTATGGGTAAATGTGAGGAATTCTTTCGCAGGATGTGGAGTCATTCCCAGAAAATCTACGGGTGCCTCAACCCATGTTTGCCGATTCAATACTTTTTCATGTTTTTTCGTTTTTTATACACAGATTATCCTCTATCTTGACAAATGCTTTTTAAAGCGATCATTCTTCTTGTTAACGACTGATTATTCATACTAATCGCGTTTTTTTACTTATATTAACATTACTGAAGATTCACGGAACCTCTATCCAACTGCACATTTTCCCATAGGTGCCTCTACTATTCAGTAACTCAATTCTGTAGAACACCAACTGTCTCAAAGCAAGCCTCTTGTATATAGGTATGGTGGAATATTACTGCGGCTGAAAGTAAAATAACTCCAGCTTTGGATTTACAGTTTTCTCTAGATAGCATCTTATTTTAGAATTGTTCACAAGAATGTATGAGCGTGCACAATATGTTTACGTTTGATTAGCGGTTTAACTCTACTTTAACACAGGTCTGATGAATACTAAGCTATCTTTGGTTATAATTTTCTCTCCTGTGTAAACAGAAGCCATTTTTTATTAGTCTGCCGTCAGTTGAATTGAATTTGACGACATAAATTTTCAGTTGTCATTCAAAGAAAGAAACTATTTCTATGCTGGGTCTTCCTCGGTTGAAAACTGCACTTTTCGCCAGCATTTGTTAGCTATTTACTCCTGGAAAATAAACAAAGTTATCACACCTGACTTGTGTTTCCTTCGAAATCTGGACGCTTGAATGCGACTGGGATTTGCTAATTATTCGCGCAGGGATGTTTTTTTCTCTCGACCTTCAGTGTGATGTCAAAAATACGACAAAGTTCAAAACTTTCCCACTGGAAAAACCCCTACAAAAAATAAAGCAATCAAGATCATGATTCAGTTGAAATACCTTCACAGTTAAGCACAAATAAGAAGATGGATTTGTTCAGACATACTGTTTCTTTCGTCATCATTTCAGTAGATTCATTATGACGGATGGAGCAATTATAGATGCCTTAACATTGTGAAGAGCGAAACGGTTTATTTTGACATCGGTGTTTCACTAATGCATGTACAGCGATATTAATTCCATATTGATCGAATAATAATGATTTGAATTAAAAAATATGGTATATCTTTTGATTTACTCAATCATGATTCAATGCGAGTTACTTCGTCTTAATTTGAGTAGTCATGCCCTGACTTGAACAACCTTGTCCCAACTTGAAGAATCTTGTCCCATCTTGAGCAACCTTGTATTAACTTGAGATAGGCTGTTTCAATTCGAAAAATCTCCATCCAATAACCACTCTGAAACTGTACTTGTTAGTCCTTCTGCCAGTTCGCAAAACATAAACAAACATCGGCATCTACGGATGCTTTATTTCCAATTGAAGCATGATACATATCACCTTTTACATTGGTTTTTCAAATGCCTTATAACTAACACCAGGACGCCATGACGCTTTCCCCCGGTCAAGACCGGTACCCATTTCAGACACCTGGGGAGAGTGGAGCCTTGTGCTTAGAATTTTTCTCCTAGACCCAACAGAGAAAATCGAGAAAATCGAGACTCGAACCCGGGTCTCCCCGCACGGAGTCAGGTCCTATACACACACGGCTATGGCGAGAACATCTAAAGCTTGCCCGGCGACGATTTGACTCACTTATCTTAGGAGAATCAACATAGTTAAGAACAGAAATAAACGAAAAAAGTAAGAGGATAACTTAATTTTAGTTGTAGGCTATGATTGCCAACCTCCGTCACCAGTAGGAGAGTTTGTAAAATGAAGTAGATGAACTTCTTTCTCTGGGTACAGATTTTCAAATATTTTCCGTTCTCGGAGCAACACAGCTGGCAGAAAAAGGTCACCAGTTGACTTGGATAGACAGCGCACAGAATTTTTTGCACAAACGGGCCATTTTTCTTTTGCTGTTGTCCAAAACATTGCATCTGTCGGGATTTTGGTCGAAATTTTAGTACAGCAAGTCTGTACTTAATGTTTCTTGGTTCCTTATGTGGCTAAGTTAGAGGTTTCGACCTCCCTCATCTATCTTCCAAACGACACACGATGTTTCAAATATTACCGTTTTTACAGGTTTAATACTATTTAAAACACAAATATAATGCAAGCCCCATTCTGTGAACAAATAAGAGCCGCATATAAATAGTGGGCTGTATCGAGCCTTTATAAATATCATTGGGTACATCCACGAAAGATCAAATTTAGAATTATTTCCCAGAACAAGCCATGGGATTGAAAAATTTTACAGTCCATTTTGTTGCACGACCAAAGCAAGTAGGACAAACAGCATCAGCTACAGAACAGGCTCCTTCAGGGGTCGACCACAGTGGGTCAGAGGACAACGTCAGAACAACAACGAGAGAACAATGAGAACAGAGGCAGATACCAGGAAGTCACATGGCGTGGCTGGCTAGAAATAGAATTCTAGTTACAGAAATATCGGAATACGATTGTTGTGGGAATCCCTCGCAGCATCTGTCAACCCTGCAGGCTTGACAGTTGCTGTGTGCAAAATTAGAAGAACTGGAACTGGAGGATTTTTACGAGGAAAATTTTCATGTAATTGTCAAGTCGACAGCTGAACTTAAACTGCGAGCTGTACCGCTACGATGATGTGAAATACTCTGCAATCCTGCACCTGATGTATACATATCGTAGAGTACGGCTAGCAAATGAGCAGCATTTCTGTAGACGATTGAGCATTTCTTCGTTACAAAAAGAACCGTTATGTTCGGGGATGGAAGAAGGAAGTGTGGTACGAACGCAAGACATGTAAAGATATAGGGAGCGGAGGAGCTTAATGAGTTTACGATGAACATAAAACAAACTCCACACAAAGTTTTGCGTGTCCTCTGTAATCGGAACACGTTGTGTGGTGTCAGCAATGCAAATAAAGCTGCAGGTGGCGTTGTTATTCAACGCAGGTCAGAAAACTGCGCCGGTTACACGGAGAATAGGGACATCGAGACGACCTGAGAGTTTAATTATGTTGCGGCTCCTGAAGTGATGGAGCTGGTGTGAGCTTTATGAGGCTATATAATTGAGGAAAACTTTTTGAGTTGAGGTATGGAAGTTGAGAGAGCTGCGTGTGGGAGAAAAATCGGCTGAGGGAACGGATCCCATGACGGAAGTAATGGAATTTAAGTCGTTTTTTAAGCAGAGAAGTAGATAAAAAGTATTAAGAAAGAAAGAAAGAAAAACCGTTAATCAACGCTACTGATGATGAGCAGGTAGATGAAAAAATTCAGTCGTGTTCATGCGACCGGCATCCGTCTTTTTTTCTCAATTTCTGGCTTCCATAATCTCATTGCATCTCAGCGCTGACCGAGAGCAAAAAATACAATCGTTAACAACACACCATGTTACGCGCAAACTTTTTGTGCAAAAATTCCCCTGCCCTCATTTTTTCGATTTTTCAACCAGAATGCGTAGAATATTTTCTGATATCTTTTTATACCACAGACGCTAACGGGTTTTGAATATTCTTGCAGAATATTCTCTGCCTTTTTTTATGTATCACAGATACTGACAAGCTTTGTATATTCTAACAAAACATTTTCCTATTTCTTTGTGGAACACAGATCCTGACGAGTCTACACCTTTTTCACTTCAAATCAATCCAAGTCAAGTTCAATTTAATCCAAGTCAAGTTAAATTTAATCCAACTCAAGTTCTGTTTAATCCAACTCAAGTTCAGTTTAATCCAACTCAAGTTCAATTTAATCCAAGTCAAGTTCAATTTCATCCAAGTCAAGTTCAATTTCATCCAAGTCAAGTTCAATTTCATCCAAGTCAAGTTCAATTTCATCCATGTCAAGTTCAATTTAATCCAAGTCAAGTTCAATTTAATCCAAGTCAAGTTCAATTAAATCCAAGTCAAATTTAAATTAATCACAGTCAAATTTCACATATATATAGGAATATATTCGGATTTTATGTACATATGTAATGTTGTCTTCCGTACTATCGGTTTTAAAAATAATTTTAAAAATGCCTTTTTCAGTATCTTTTGTACCGATTTCTCTAATATAGGAGTATAGGAGAAAAGTGTTTCTCATTGAATTTGGATCAGCGCTTCCCTCAAGGTGGATCTCTACAACCAATCAACGGACTATGAAACACGTGAAGATGAACAAGAAAATATACGCTCCGGAGTAAGAAGAGCAGTAAAGAGAGGAAAATACAAGAAAACACAAAAAGAAAAATGCAGAGTAATAGATGCTGCAGGGAAAGATGAAGATTGGAGAGCAGTGGCGACATTTTCCTTGCTAATGCAGGAATGTATCATTGTAGTAATGTACTCATATAATTTGTAATCAAACGGAATCGTACATTAGTACTCAGTGAATCGCATTTGTAAATTTTTTAAAGATCAAATACACATATCGTCCGGTAGTAATCTTTTGTATTTGCATGCATGTATGATTTCATATAAATGTGTGATATGGTGGAATTTTACGTTTATAAATATCTGTAAGTGTAGACAAATCCTCGAAACTATGTGTATGTGTAACATAAAATTACCTTTCGAACATAAGTATTTGAATGTATGCACACTGTCATCAATGTAGAATTTTAAAACAACTTTAATGAGGAGTATAATAGAAAGTTTTTATAATTGACTTGCATCTTTTACACCGCTCAAAGATCTGAATCACACTCTGCCTCCTGATACTGGATACTTACCACATTTTATGACAGCTTGTTTTTATATTGCAGAAATTTTTGCATTCCTTACTGAAAGGAAAAACGACTGTCTTGCTCATCCTATCCAATAGATACAAATTTAACACAAAAAAACTCAAATTAACAAGTAATTATGCCAATTTTTAACTCAACTTAGGGTTCGATGAATTTGAATATGACTTAGATTAATTTGAACTTGACTTGGATTTAAATTGAACTTGACTTGGATTTAAATTGAACTTGACTTGGATTTTTTTGAACTTGAATTGGATTATTTTGAAGTAAAAAGGTGTAGTATATTTCTAACAGAATTTTCCCCGACTTATTTTTATGTGTCATAGATCCTGACGATTCTTGAATATTTCTAGTGTTATATTCTTCGACTTCTTTTTATGTATCACAGATACTGACGGGTCGTGAACATTCTAACAGAATATTTCCCAACTTCTTTTTATGTATCACAGATACTGACGGGTCTTGAATATTCTAGCATTATTTTCCCCGCCTTCTTTTCATGGCACAGATCCTGACGAGAACAGTAAACCTGGGGGGATACCCGATCACGCAAGACCGGATCAGCAGCCCGTGCGATGACCCGTCCCTGTCGGGCGCGGCCAGCATGTACGTGGCGGTGGCGCTGCTCATTCCCTGCTACGTCATCTACCAAGTCGAGTGCTACTTCTGCCCCCTCGTGTCCGAGGTGTGGGGCGGGCTTTGTCCCTTCCTTGTTGTTTGAATTTTTTTTAGGACTGTCACACTATTTTAAGTGAGATTTATGATTTTTTATAAATAGTTGGCGGCTACTTGATAACTTTCTCGTTGTTTTAGGCCTTTTAAAGGTCTCTCGCATAACGTTAATTTGGATTTACAGTTCTTAATGTGGGATTATTGGTTAGCTTTGTAACTTTCTAATTGTTTTAACTCTTTTTTAGGACTCGCACACAGTTTGAAATGGGGTTTTCGGTTTTTAATATGAAGTTTGCGGCTATCTTTGTAACTTTATCGTTGTTTTAACCCGTTTTTAACCCTTCTTTTAACCCTTATTGTGCGTACAATTATTTATCAAAGGTTTTTGGCTAGCTTAGTCATTTTCTTGTTGTTTAAACTCTTTTCCGGACTGTCATGCAATTTTTCCGCGTCTTAAAAATTTTTTGACGGTGTTAAGATTCTTGCGATATTATAAGATTCTTGGGGTGTTTTACTGTCTTAGGTGGTTTTACATTACATATTTTTTTTAGATTCTTCAGCTGTTTTAAGGTTATTCGGGCGATTTACATTTCATGGGCTGTTTTACACCTAATGGGCTATTTTTCATTTCATGGGCTGTTTAATAATTCCTGGTCAGGTTCACAAATCTCATGATTCTTTTCAGCTCTCGGACAGATGCATAGTTGTCTTGTCTTTTCACAATTCTACGGTTTTTTTGCAATTCTCAGACTGATTCACAACTTCCAAGTAGTTTCACAGTTCTCGACCTGTTTCATATTTCTTACGCAGTTTCACAGTTCATATGCTGCTTCATAATTCATTAGATACTTCATAATTCAAATGCTACTTAACAATATACTCGCAGTTGCACAATATACTCGCAGTTGCACAATATACTCGCAGTTTCACAATATACTCGCAGTTGCACAATATACTCGCAGTTGCACAATATACTCGCAGTTGCACAATATACTCGCAGTTGCACAATATACTCGCAGTTGCACAATATACTCGCAGTTTCACAATGTACTCGCAGTTGCACAATATACTCGCAGTTTCACAATATACTCGCAGTTGCACAATATACTCGCAGTTGCACAATATACTCGCAGTTGCACAATATACTCGCAGTTGCACAATATACTCGCAGTTTCACAATATACTCGCAGTTGCACAATATACTCGCAGTTTCACAATGTACTCGCAGTTTCACAATACACAATTTACTTTTTGTTTCACGATTCATTTTATGTCTATGTTCTTTTTCTGTCGCAGTATTCATTTTCTCTTACGATGCATACTTCCTCTCACGATCCATTTTGTCTCGCTATTCATTTTCTGTCCCACAATCCATGAGTTTCTTCGTAATTTTCGAAGTGTGAAACTGTTCGAAAACTGAGCCTTGTAATTCTGCGCCTAACCAGTCTTTAAAAGGGTTAACACTCTGACCGAACTCTGGCATTTTGAATTGATTGAGTGCGACAGCCATATTTTAGTATCACTTAAGTCATGAGCCAACTCCACCGTGACCTTAGAGGACACTTTGAAATTCAATTGAGATTTTCCTTGAGGTCCTGTTTTTGCTACCAGGGTGTCCTTGATTTGTGAGATTACGTGGGAAATAATTCGCGAAAAATTTTCGTCAAGTTTTCTAATTTGTAACCAGAAGACCTATTTATTATTTGAAACTATGGGGATTTTCATGGGGTTTCCCAATTTGTTACCTGGAACCATGGGGATTTTCATGAAGTTTCCCCAATTTCTAACCAGAAAACCTATTTGTTATCTGAAACCATGGAGATTTTTCTCAAGATTCTTCATTTGTAACCCAAATGCCTATTTATGATCTAAAATCATAAAGATCCTCTCTATTTGTTACCTGAATACCCATCTGTAAAACAGTTCACGTGAGATTTTCAATGACATTGCTCATTTGTGAACTGGATTCTACGCAGCAAATTTACAGTACATCTACCAAATAACTTATTAATAAACAGAGACCCGAGACGATCTGAAGTAAAATTACCAGCTTAGTGCATAATTAATGAATAGCAATGAACGTAAAATAGTTTATTCACACTTATCTTCATTACCTTCACAATTTCATGTACTTTTGCATCCATTCCACACCAAAGTAAAGCGTTTGTTGGATATTCAAAGCAGGACTTCTGCTATTTTTTGGATGTTCAAAACTCAAGTCGTGGTGATCTTTAAGAAATGTGAAATCCAATTTGACGCTACAGAACAAAAAATTCCCTCAACACATTCCCCGCGTTTCCGGGGTTGTTAACGGTTGGTTTGGTTAGGTTGTAAGTTGCAAAATTGGGAAATGGACTTCACTGCTCGAATACATTTTTATCTCTCCTAAGAAATATGAAAAATACAATTTCCCGATAACATTTCACTTCGTTCGATAAGTTAGTTTTCAAAATGGTGGCACAAATGATTAAATGACGTTCACTCACACCAGTACGTGAAGTTGCAATTTACCTAGTGGAACACATTTGGCCCAATACGCAGGAAACGTCAAAAACCACACCCAGAAACTTTACCTGTCGGCCAGCTGTTACAGCTAAAGTGTTAAAAACCACGTCAGTAACTTCACCTGTCGGCCAGCTGTCGCAAAGCATGCCTGCCGGGGAGGTGGGCACGCTGGTGGAGAGCCTGCGAGAGGCACAGCCAGTCATCTGGTGGAAGGCGGTGTGCTACCACTACGTCCGCCGCTCCCGCCACACCACGCGTTTCCGAGACGGCAGCGCCTTCAGCACCGCACAGGTGCCTTCACGTCCTAGGGCCACTAGCCTAAGTCACTACCGCAAAATCAACAGCACTTATTTAAGGAGTCTGTTGTGGGTTTAGATTTGTAGTTAAGTAGGCTTTTGTTTTCATTTTAATTTTCTCTACATATCCCTCCCCTTGGAGAAGGCCCTTTCTCTAGGAGTCTGTTGTGGGCTTAGATTTGTAGTTAAGCTAGCTTTCATTCAAATTTTCTCTATCTCTCTCGTGTGGAGAGAGTTTGCGGTGCAGCAGCACTTGCTCTAGAAGTAAATGTGGGAATAGATTTGTTGTTAGGCAGGCCTTAGTTTTCATTCTCCTTCCCTCTGTCTCTCCTGTGGAGAAGGCTAGCGTACCGTACGACCAACATTTGTACGAGTATCGTTGGGTGGTAATCCAATTTTCTTTGTCTTTTTTTGTTCATCGAGTGGATTAAGCTTTCTTTTGCTAGTGTAGTGGGCTGGGTCAGCCGAAGACACTCAAGAAATTTAAACCTAGAACTCAAATTTCAAAGAATTTCTCTGTGATGATCATTGTCTCGGAGGGAAACTTAAATTAAACTTTGAATGTGATAAAAATTCTAAATTGACACCTGCAACACATTTCAAGTGAGTACCTCCAAATTGTAGATTGACGTCTTCAACAAATGGTTTACGACGCTTATTTATTACTCACTCGCGCAATTTGCCTCAAGGACAGAAAACTGTCGACAGTGACTCTTTTTGTTGTTTTGACGTGATACATCGCAGAGAAATTCAAGGCGCGAGGATTAATTTTTTTCAACTTTTACAAGGAGCAGCAAAAGCACAAAACCTGCACAAGTAAGAAGGGAAATGTTCTCTATCGAAGAAGGTCACAGGAGACCCGTGTGATGTAATCAAACAGGCAGGGGACAATGCGAAGAGTATGGTTTAACAACAAAAATTAAACTCAATAGGTAATCAGATTTTGTTCCCCTCAGGGCGATAAAATTATTTTTCATCTATAGAAATCAGTACTCTCTAGGGCATATGTAAGGTTTCAAGCTGAACAATTGGTAGGAATTTCGTTTGTTCGAATGGAACGCATTCTTTGTTCCACAGATGGCCTTAACCGGTTCATTACCGTCTCTTTTCAGCGCCTATTACCTTCACTTTCAACTTTTATCTTGCTTCGAAAACTTGTTTAAATCTTGCTGTTATTATATGCAGGGAATGGACACATAACTTGTATATTAATTCCATATTCCCGTAATTCTATACTAAATCGGGACTTCCTCATTCCTCTCTTGAGAACACTTTTGTTGGGGTTAGGGAGACTTTAGCTAGCTTATAATTATAACCTCACCTGAATTTGGTGAGGAGTGTTGAAGTGAATGCTAATCCGGAAGCCAGAGGTCACGATTTAGAAAAGTTGATAGCTGATTTTATGTCGCAAACTGCAGGTAATGAGTCTGTCTTCAAGAAAATGACAGTTCACAATGACTAAATGATTTTTGGGGGTGATTTGGTCATTGTTGGTTTTGATTTGGTCATTGTTGGGATTGATTTGGTCATTGTTGGTTTTGATTTGGTCATTGTTGGAATTGATTTTGTCATTGTTGGTATTGATTTGTTCATTGTTGGAATTGATTTTGTCATTGTTGGAATTGATTTGATCATTGTGGGTATTGATTTGATCATTGTTGGGATTGATTTGATCATTGTTTGTATTATTTGGTAAACAGTTGTTGATAATAATGTCGGCATTTGTAGAAAATTAAACAGCTTACTATTTGTTGACGTGTATTAACCGTTCAAAGACGGAATTATAGATTTATCGACAGCTGCAAATGGTACCTTGACAGTAGATTATAACTATGTGGTTTTGGAAGATAAATTGCTGAAAGAAATCAACGCGTCAGTGGTAGTTGGATAATTTACCGCGTCACAATTACTCTGCATCGGTAGAGACTCGTGCCCTTTAGATTGTGGCGAAATAAAAGTCCCGTTATCACTTTTCCTGCCAAGAGACACACCGGTGGTCACTGGGGCATTTTCATAATGATGCTCCTCGACCAGAAGTCACAAACTCAATTTTCATAAAACTTAATGACAAGTTAACGAAGGAACAATCCAGTCAATGTTTGCTATTTTCAATATTGCTAACTACAATTAACTTTAAATTTGAGTTGAGTTTTAAATTTAAGTTTAATCCACCGCAGTTAACGTGTTGACACGTTCACTACGCGGCTGTTACACTAGGGTACGTTATGCTGTCAGTAGCAGAATCGAAAAACAGACTTTCTATACCTCTCGAGTACCATTCTATCCTTCCTAGGCAGTGCTAGAGGGATAATTACGCGGTAATATTTTACTTTGTACGCTAAAATCTGTTCTTAAGAAAGTAAGGAAGTAATTTAACTGACACATTTATACCGGTACGTAAATGAACAACATAGAGGTGCACACATGTATTTCTACCAAGTCATCGTGTGGAGAAACCGTTTTCAGTGTAACAAGTTACAGGGTTGCCCCCTCCCCCCCCAAGACACCGAACGTTGAGGTAAAGCTGTTATTCGCAGTTCATTTCCTGTAAGTTCCACTCCTGTACTTGGATACCGAGCAACAGAATTTGAGACCCACCTCGTTACTTCGATTTCAGACGAGGAGGCCATATCGAGTAACATAGCCAATCGCGATAGAACTCGCTACAGAATTTAAGGCGTAACTTAACACGTTCACGTCTCCGCGGGCGTTAACGGTTGGTTTGGTTAGGTTGTATGATGCAAAACTGGGGAACCGACTTTACTGTTCGAATCTATTTTTATTCTTCCTAAGATACGTGAAAAATACAATTGGACAATAAATTAAACCTCGCATGATAACAGTTATCATTTAAAAAAGGTTGCGAAACATGAAATGTCATTCATTCATACCAATGCGTGAATGAGCAATTTACTTAATGATACACATCATCGTTTACTCATTTTCAGAATGCTCCAGAAAGTTTGAACTACAAATTCTGTCTCAATAATGAAAGCCGGATAAAAAAAGTTAATTAAAAGTTTAAATAAAAGTTTTTAACTTTAAAAGTTAAAAAGTTAAAAGTTAAAAGTTAAAGTTAAAAAGTAAAAGTAAAAGTTAATATCAGTAGCATTCATTTCCAATTGAACCCCAAAACGCGGGGAACGTATTAATCTTGATTTAGTTCAACTCTTTGAAAGAGCGATATCAATCATGAGCTGTCAATTATTAAAATAAGTTCTTGTGTAAACCTAGGCTTAATTAAAGTCATTATTGCATCCCAATGAGCGAAACCCAGTCAACCGTCCGACAAAAAATGAAAAATTGATTGTGAACGACTGCTTAACAATGACTTAATCGTCGATAACTGTAGATGACGGTACATTAGTGTACAGGGGGGAAAAAAATTTCCGGATTAAGTTAATTGGTAATGAATCTATAGTGAAATAGTGAAATGAAATAAAAATTGTTTTCACATTATTTCACTGACAAACATGAAATCAGCTGGAAGTTCATTTTTCAATGTGCCTTCCTTTTGCTTTGATTACCTTCTGAAGTCTTCCCATCAGATTTTTAACAAAGAGACACAGTTTCTCTCGCGGTGTAAACACTGCTTGAAGAAGAGTCCGCGGTTCCTCCCACCCGTAGGTGACTGTAGACGAGTATAGCTGACTGTAGACAAGTGTATGTAAATGACTGTAGCTGACTGTAGAAGAGTGCACGTAGATGGCCCTAGAAGACCCTAGATGGCTGACGGTGGCCGGTGTGTGCAGCACGAGGTGTACTACCAGCGCATCAACTCCAGCACGGCGGAGTCGAGCTTCACTTTCTCCAGCTGTGGAGTGAAGGACGTGTCCAAGAAGCTCGCCAACCTCTCGCTCTTCCCCTTCACTAAACTCAAGTGCGTCTTGTTCTAGTGTAGCCTATACATATACAGGGGTTGGAAATTATAATGGAAACGCCTTGGAAATCAACAAAATTTGTTTTCGTAAATATTGTTTTTCGCAAATATTGTGCTTGGCAGTAATTGTATTTCGTAATATTCGCAACATTTCGCAATATTTTGTCCACCTTATGAGGCAATTACAGCCTTAATGCTCCGAGATATTGATTCATATCAATTGTGAAATGTTTCTAAAGGAATTTTAGCCCATTCTTCAGTTAAAACACGCTCCAGTTCTTTTAGAAATTTTGGCAGCGGAAACTTGAATCTCTAAAACTGACCACAAATGCTCAATGATGTTGAGGTCTGGAGAATGATGTTGAGGTCTGGTGGCCAGATGAGATGCTCAACTTCATTAGAATGTTCCTCGTGCCATTCTCTCACAATTCTAGCTGTACGGACTGGGGCATTTTCATCTTGAAAGATGGCGTTCCCCTCCAGAAACAGTGCTTGAACCATAGAATGAACATGATCGCTCAAAATTCCTAAATTCTGTAGTCTCGGATGCTAATTCTTCCATGAAGGGAAATCATTGGCCCGCCGGATTTTCAAGAAATAGCACTCCAGATCATCACAGAACCCCCGCCATGTCTTAAGGTTGGGAGAAAGCAGTCTGTATTAAAGGTTTCTTTCAGCAAATCAAGTTTTGGTTGTCCATAACAAATTCAAAGATTATGATTCCAAAATGTTTGGTGTTTCAATATTTCGTCAAACCCCTGTATGTGAGTTTTACAAATGTTATTTTTAGTAAATATTGTTTTTCGCAAACATTGTGCTTGGCAATAATTGTATTTCGCAATATTCGCAATATTTGGCAATATTTTGTTTCACAAATATTGCCTTTCGCTAATATTGTGTTTCTCAAATATTGCCTTTCGCTAATATTGTGTTTCTCAAATATTATGCTTTACAAATATTACGTTTAGCAAATATTGTGTTAAGGAAACATTGCGTTTCACAAATATCGTGTTTCACAAACAGTGTGTTCTTAAAATATTTCATTTATTCTCAGGAATTCTTTTCCGGTGAAAGGATTTCGGTTTCTATTTTAGAACTTTGTTTTCTATTTTAATTTCTTTTCTTTTCAACTCGACTGAAAACTGTGTGTTTGAAAAACTGGTTTGTTTTGTGATTTCATGCGCACTTTCCCTCACAAGCTTTTCTTTGCAATTTTATTAAAGGCGTAAATATTTTCAGGAAGTCAATCTTGTTTTGCGACGGAGCTTTGATTACGTTTCATTAAAGTAAGCCAAATACTTTCTTTGTGTGAGTTTTTATTTAAATGTACGAGCAGAAACGTTAAAAATATCAAGTATAAATTGCAGGCCTCCTTCGTACAACGCAACACACACAAAATAGCCTTAAGTAGTTTGCTTCCCTCGGGAAAAATTCCCTCTCGAGGGAAATATTTCTGGTCCAATCTTAACTCGAGCTTTTACGGCCAAATGCGCGTCCGTCTCTGGCTTGTGTGTACGTATTCTGGCATGGATGGAAAGGGTTCCAACCAGTCGCTGTGAAACGGAAATAATTCCAACTTTTCGTAAGAACCAAAAATGAATTCATCGAGAGAACTAATAATGTATTCATCGAGAGAACTAATAATGTATTCATCGAGAGAACTAATTATGTATTCATCGAGAGAACTAATAATGTATTCATCGAGAGAACTAATAATGTATTCATCGAGAGAACTAATAATGTATTCATCGAGAGAACTAATAATGTATTCATGGCCAGAACTAAAATGTATTTATCACAAAACCCTAGTGAGGCCAGCACATAATCACTACACGCCAAGTTGAGCAGAAAATAATTATAATTCATCATTAGAACAAATAATGTATTTATCACGATAACCCTAGTGAGGTCAGCACATGACCAGTACATGCCAAGTTAGACAGAAATAATAATAATTTATCGTATCTAATATTGTATTAATCCCGAGAACTCTACTGACGTCAGCACAGGATCAGTGCACACCGAAGGATTGTCGGTAAAGTAGATACGGAGCCACTCCTTATTTAGAAAAATCAAAGATGGCCAAAAATTTTTATTAAAACGAAAAAACGAGTTCGTGATGTCGTACGCATAGACACAGTGGTAGCAAAAAGAAATTTATTTTAAATGTCAATGAAAACGTTAAATTTTGCGTCACTGGGAATTGATATGTTTCTGTGGAATTTCCTTACTTGAACATGAAGCTTGATGGCGTGTAAAACGAAAAGAACAGCTTCACTGATATCACGATAAAAGCCTTCGCTTTTTTTTACTGCCCCACAATAATTTTTGCACAGCCCCACAATAATTTTTACACCATATATCATTTCCTCAAATGCTCAGTAGTCGAAAAACTACGCGCATGTAAAAAATGAAGAAACAGATATCACATGTTTCGCATTTAACAGATGAAGATTCTCAGGTACTTCGATTACGATGTGCTTGAGAAAAATTAACTGATTTATTCATTGGTTGGTGACATCATTACTTCCTTGAGAATGAGGACTTAAAAAATGAAGAAAATCTCAAGGAAATTAATCATATTTAGTAAGAAAATGCTTCGGAGTCCAGCTCCATCATCGGTTCTAAAAGCACAAATTATTATGTCTGAAACAAAATCAATCTTTAGAATTAAAACCTAAGATCATCGGTTCGAAAAACACAAATCATTATGTCTGAAACAAAACCAATCTTGAGAATTGAAACTTAAGAATCAATTATATTTTCAGTTTCGTGTACCACAGAGTGAACACAGTGACAGCTGAGGCAGGTTCATGACATTAAAGTACACGATTAAATCAAGGACACGATTCAATCAAGGACACGATTTAATCAAGGACACGATTTAATCAAGGACACGATTTAATCAAGGACACGATTTAATCAAGGACACGATTTAATCAAGGACACGATTTAATCAAGGACACGATTTAATCAAGGACACAATCAAATTGAACAGCTGAGATACATTTAGTTTGGGCTTAGGTAGCATAGGATGGGCAATAGGTCTAACCCTTTAACGTCAGCATTTTCCACTCGTATTCCTGTTACTATAACCACCATCATTAGACTTACTCTGGCATCAGGTAGGGACCGACATTAGAATGAAGAAGGAGCTGCCACTCAGCAGTGAGCTCCAAAGAACACACTAGGGAACAAATTTAACATGTAATGCAATATATTGAGGCTATTTTCAAAAGTGGACCGAAAAATCCTCCAGGGCGTTAAAGGGTTAGTTAAGTTAGTTGGGTTTGTCTGTCCTATGCTATGGGGACTGGCGCCCCTAAAGGAGATGCTGTAAGGTTACCTCAGCTATAGATAGGCCTTCGCTTCTGTCTTGCGTACCCACTTTGTTTCTACCCGTTTTCATACCTTCTTTTCTATCTCTTGCATATCTTTTCTTTATCTTCTTTTCTAACTTCTCTTCTTATCTAACTTTTCCTTTTCAAGTTCTCTTCTTATCTAACTCTTCTAACTTCTCTTCTTTTATAACTTACTTTCCAGGAGCAGCGTATCGATCAAAATTATTCATTAATTTATGTACATTGATACAACAACAGGGAGTGAACTACGAGCAGCAACACTTCAAAGAATCCGGGGGCGCTCAAGCGTCTCCGTTTGTTCGAGAACTCGATGTGACAGAGGCTTTTTTAGCGATCACTTTATCACAGAGGCTCCGAGTTGGATGAAGTTTTTGAGAAGTTTTTAGGTCCTTCAAATTGGTGGTTGTGGCAAAAAGAAGAGACTAGTCTTCTTCTAGCAGTTCTACAAAACGCGTATTGGTCGTAGTGTAACAGGTTTTTTTTTGCTCAGTTCTTCGTACCGTTTATTGGTTTAGGAAAGAATTCTTCATATGTGAAACATTTTTTCTTGCTATCACTTGTCACGATATGGGTAAATAGTGATACTAGTTTTCCCAGCTAGTTATTTATATCGCTCTGGAGAATCTCTTAAAAGAACGACCTGCGTTTGAAAACGTATGATGTTCTTTTGTTTGAAGGTCAACACTTGTGGGCGAACATTTTCTCCTGATAATACAATCTCGTAAAAATTTGATGTGTGATCAACCGCTATTACGCTTACTGCAATATTTTATCAGTTTCTGTTGTCGAGTTGAGTTCTTTAAGGCGAAATCATCTCGCGAAAAATTTAATCACTGATCAAGCTTGTTACAATATTTGGGTAAATATCATTTGACGAGTTTTCTCTAATGAAATTTTGTCGCAAAAACTTGATAAATATATTTCCAATAGGGCGATTCGATGAAAATTTTTCTCAACGTTTGATTCTAGAGTCATCTAACTTGATCAGTGATTAAGCATGCTACTATAAGCAATGAATTTCTATTGCCGAGTTGAGCTCTCTAAATCGCAAATCTCCAACGCAACGGGCACGAGACAACACTCCGAGGCAGTAATGTCAGAACGCATGAGTCGCATTCTCAGCCTGGGAATCGCTGGGATTTTCAGGCGTTCCGTAAAGAATTTAAGACGAAACTTTTCCGCCTCAGGTTTTCCAAAGGATTTGCATTCGCTAACTTGTCGGCCGCCGGGGAGTTTGAGGAGCAGCGCACGCGGTTCTTTCAGGTAAGATTTTCTGACAAAATTATGGCTTTTCATTTCCTGATAGCGTACCGTCCTTAAGTAATTTTCTCTTAACACTTTGACTGCGACGTGAGCCATATTTGGTCACTGAGGGAGTTTTCATTATGCTGCTGACCAGCCAATAGTCACAAACTCAATTTAAAAAAATGCTTAATCAAAACTAAATGAAAATACGATACAGTTAATGTTTGGTATTTTCAACACTGCCTAATACAATTGACTTTAAATTTGAATTGAATATTAAACTTCAGTTTTACCGGCCGCAGTCAAAGTGTTGTTAATTGAGTTTAGAATGTATTGTATAAGTTTTTTTAAGCTTCCTTAACCACAAAAAATGTGTCCCAAAAGAGTGGGGGAGGTATTATTAGGATGGAGTTCAGGGAACGGGGAAACTATGCACGAGGCGTTTCCCAAATAAGACCGCCTTCGCTCAGAAACAGTAAATTAGGAAAGAAATTTATGAAACATGATAAAAGTCGAAAAAGAAAACCAGAGGTGCTGAAAGAAGGACGGCACTGACCGAAAAAAGATAGTAAGTAACAAATTGAAACACCTATTATATTTCATTAATATGAAGGCTTACCTAATCGTTAGTTCGGGACCTCACATTTTTACCCTAGGAGGGCTTATTCCCATAAATGTAATAGTTGCATGGGAATAGGATAGTGTAATAGAATTTTGCAATTTCTGCCACATGTGCGTGTTCTCCGAAGGATATATTGTTTGAGCTGAGCTTGTCCAAGTACTTGAAGTTGCCATTTTGAATGTAAGGAAAAGATCCATGAATTCAATGTTATATTTTGAACTCAAATTTCTCAAAGGTGATGACGACGTAATTTGAGTTTTGATGAAATGGATAAGTGAATTTAAGTAAGTTGAGCCTGGAAAATGGTGGGTAATGTGTTCATTGATAATAGTTTGGATAGACTCAACAAATGAACAGCATGAATAGATTTTTCTGATGAATAAAAAAATTGACGGGCTCACTGGGTGAAGAGTTTTGTTTTTTAATTTTTTTCTGTTTGTTAAAAAAAGACTTTAAATCTACATGAACGGGGTTCAAAATTTTTTATACCAAAACGTTAGTTAAACGTGGAAGATTTTGTTCTGATACTTTTTATCAACGGCATAAAAATGATGAAAAGTGTTCAATCTTCATTAACTAATAAACAATTAGTTTGAACAACATCGGTTTGTAATTCACCATTTTTTCGACACTTTCGTGACGAGTTAGTGCCACCTACGGCTGGACCTTCAATATTATTCTTTGTTCCCTTACCGCCAACTTTGGTCCATCTCCACAAGCTTTAAAAGTTTTATTTGTCCTCCAAGTTAAGCTGACTGCGACTGGCTTTATTTGCAAAAAATGTTTTACCTTGCACCAGCGTTTCTATTGAATCGACTTTTCGAGCTTTTGCAACACCATCACAAGTTACCCAAAGAATTGTTTGAGTGAAATTCTTGCTTTTCATGCACCCATTCATGGCATGATCATAATTCTGCTTGAATAATTCACCCAATGGAATACTGTTCAGCTGCATTAGTGATAAATAGGTCTTTGGGATTACCATCTTTCTTACCAATATTGTCTCTTTCAGTTTTTATGTCTTCTTGGATAAATTTATTCTTTGTGTTTTTTCCTTCTGTTACTAGCATATCGTTTCTTTGGATATGGTGGAACACACCTTGTGCATAAATTCCCTGTTATAATGCTAAATGGTCCCTCCTCTTCACTCTCATGAGATCGCTTTGTTTTATGGCTAGGAAGTCTCACTTCAACTAAAATAATGGAAATAATAGTAGTACTTAGTAATGTTGATAAATATTTCGGAAAATATAGTCCCTTTTCTTCTTGTATGAGAACATTCATGAAAGCGATTGTGTTCGTTTCAGAAAAAATTAGAAAGTTTTGGCTAATTACATCCTTCCACCGATGGGTTAGTATTAGTTTCCGTTGTGAGACAACTCCAAGTCTGGAGGAATTAATAACGCGTTTCCAACAAGGTTCAAGTTTTAAGGTCAAATAAGGTGAAATTTTTTTCATTTTTTATTGCTCCTTCATCTTGCGATGCATTATACCCTTGCCCGGAAATAGCACTAAAAAGATTCAGAAGTTTAAAAGCACCCACAAACGTCACCCATTTAACACGAACAGAAGAACGACAAAGATGGCTCGACAGAAACAACGCGTGTCAAAAATCTCACTCACCTCCAGGAATATATGGTCCTAGGGAAAATATGTGAGGTCCCGAGTTAAATATTAGGTAGGCCTTTCTTTTTAAAAAATAAAGTAGGTTTTTGCTTTGCTATGGACAATCTTTTTTCGGTTCACTGCTGTCTTTTCTTTAAGCACCTGCTACTTTCTTCTTTAACTTTTATCGTGTTTCATGAACTTCTTCCACGTCCCCTTAACTCCATCCTAAATGGTAATCTCCTCTTTCCTCTCTTTGGAACGTTTTTGTTGTGGTTATGGAGGCTAAAACTAACATTTAATCTAATCTCCAGGAATATCCCATGATTGACCCTCTTGTTTTTAAGAACCAGATTCATCGAAGGAATTTTTCGCGAATTTCGCACTTGTTTCCAAAAACCCCATTCACCCTCGGGAACTCCTCAATTTCTGGTTGTGAATAGGGTTCTTGAAACGAGAAGAGATGAGGAGTCCTCATCCCTGCTCGTTTCAAGAACCCTATTCACAACTAGAAATTTATCGTGATTTCCCCTCATGTTTTCAAGAATTCCATCCACCGCTAGAGTTTCTTGCGATTCTCCCTTTTATTTTCGAAAGAATTTCGTTTACCGTGGGAATTTCTTGCGATTTTCTTTCTTGTTTTGACTCGGAACGCATTTTCGAGCGCAGTTCGCTCGGATGTAAGCCCCACGCCTGTAATCTCCAGTGCCCCGTTTTACTGCTATTTGCTTCTCCCTTAAAATTAACGAGGAACTCACCGCCAGAATGACCTTGCCTGCAATAGAAATTACATAATTTGAGGTTTAGCAGCCCCAACTGTGTGGACTAGGGGCAGAATTTTGGGGATCTTGGTCTGGTGTTTTTCTAAACTCGAGCTTTTGAACTGATTTATAATTTTGACGAATCATTCTCTCGAATTAAATGGAAGAAAATTTGTAATTTTGACTAACCATTCTCGTCAATTAAATGGAAGAAAATTTGTAATTTTGTCTAACCATTTTCGTCAATTAAATGAAAGAAAATTTATGATTTTGGCTAACTATTCTTGTCAATCACATGGAAGAACAATTCTAATATGATTAATCATTCTCAATGAAATGAATAAAAAAGTTGAATTTGACCAATCATTTTCCTCAATTAAACAAACATAAAAAAAATTGAATTTGTTCAATCACTTCCCCAACACAAATAAATAGAAAAGGTTTGATTAGATCAATCAAACCTCTTAATTAAATGCATAAAAAATTCATATTTTGACCCATCATTCTCCCCAGTTAAATTGGTCACAAAAATTGTTTTGTCTTCAACTACTTAGAACTTTGAATTTTACTTTTTTTTGCACAATGCTTCACGACTGTAAAATCCAGCAAGATTTTTGAAATGCTCCGAAAAATTTGTCGCGAATCCGAATTTTTTCCGTCATCCTCACTTAAGACAATTGTCATTTTTGTACAATTTTTATTTCAGAATAACAGTTGGGTTACCTCAGCTATAGATAGGCCTTCGGGACATAAATTTTTCATGTCCACTTTACTTTTTCCTGCTTTTACATCTTTTTCGCTATCAAATCTGTTATTTCTTCCTCTTCCTTTTTAACTTGCTGTTTCTGTACAAGGGACCACTCATTATGTATAGGTTCCCCGTTTTCAACATTCTGCACATGATCCCTCCTCTTTGCTCTCTCGAGCTTGCGTCTGTTGTGGCTACGGAGTCTTATATTAACAAATACATTAATTATTTCGGATTCATTCGCCACATGCCAAATTTTCAACCAATTTGCATCGTCGTGGCGGTATAGCTGGCTTCGTAAGTAATTCAAAGCAAATTTCACTATGCTAAAAACTCTTTTCTGGCCAAAGTTCCCGGGTGTGAACCTATTTAAACAAAAGATCTCAGAAATTTGATCAGATAAGCACATCACGTGACGTGCGTGAGCCAACTTAAAAGAGCTCACGATGCTAACCGTTCCGACTTCGTAAATTAGCTTAAACTCCGACCGCAGTTTTCCTAATTCTAAACATGTATTAAAATCTGACCTTAGTTCTGCTTCTAAACACTTATTAAAATCCGACCATGGTCCTGCTTCTAAACACTTATTAAAATCCGACCATAGTCCTGCTTCTAAACACTTATTAAAATCCGGCCCTAGTCCTGCTTCTAAATTTTTATTAAAATCCGACCATAGTCCTGCTTCTAAACACTTATTAAAATTCGACCATTGTCCTGCTTCTAAACACTTATTAAAATCCGGCCATAGTCCTGCTTTTCAACACGTAGTTGCTCTCAAAAAACCGCCCATTTCAGGAACACGAGCACCAGGACACCTTCATGGAGATGCGGGAAGGCCTGGACCTGAAAGACGTGAGCTTCAAGGAGGAGATGGTGGTGCGGAGAGACGGGCGGCTGCCGTGGTACATCCTGCCCGTCGTCTACCACCTCGCCTCCATTGCAGTGCTGTCCTGGCCGCTCAGGATGCTCATCGAGTTCAGCACTGCTGAGGCGCATTGCCAGGCATGCGTGCTTGTCTGGCTAGGGTTATGTTACGGTATGGGATTGTGTTGCATTAAAACTTCAACACTGCTGAGGCGCATTGCCAAGTATGCATTGTTTTTATGTCTAGGACCTTGATCTAGTGTTGTGAGTTACGGTATGTGATTGTGTTGTAATACAACTTCGACACTGCTGAGCCGCATCACCAAGCATGCGTTTTTTATACATCTAGGGTTGTGAGTTACGGTATGGGATTGTGATGCAATGCAACTTCGATGCAGATTGTTGGAAGTGAAATCTTATGAATGATCTTTCATGTCTGTGGTGAATTCAGTGTCGAATTAACCTCGTGTAGAATTAACCTCGTGTAGAATTATTTTAATTTTCGTATTTTTCTCTCATATTGTAACATGAAAGAATGTATTCCTAGGGGTGCATTATTATATGGTAAAATCATTCAAATAACTTGTCTAGTAAAGATGCCCGTTAATGCTCATAATCAGATGTTCGTAAATATGCCCGTATTTGCCTCGTAAATATTCCCGTAATCAGATGCCTGATTGCGCTTCTCTCGCCAACTCTTTGCAACGTTGACCAGAGCCTCTTATCTAATACTGTGCCGTTTTTCAGGTAATCTGAACTTCTTATCTAATATTGTGTCTTATTTCAGGTGATCTGATCTTCTTATCTAACATCGTGCCTCATTTCAGGTAACCAAGCTGTTCGGGGTGAACTACCCAGAGGAGGCAGACGACCACCGGGAGTCCAGAAGCTCAATGAGCGCCGACAGCAACGACATCGAGCTGAACATCGCTGAGAACTGCTCCGTGGCTCCCTCCTACAGCGAGGCCCTCCTGATGGTTGCCCCACCGCCGCCCTCTGCAAGAGATGCCAACGGTAACGTTTCCTCTCAACAAAGACGTGGGTCGGTAACAGACAATCCATCCACGACACTTCAGCTCCCGCAAATCTCTTCTGCGGTTGTTTTATACCGATCTTCTCCTCTGCCGCCTCGGAGGCCTGAAGACCCTTTCGAGGGTCGCTGGTGCTGCTGGCCAGAGGGGGGTCCAAGTGGAGCGTTCGTACCTCCTCCCTGTTACGAGGAGGCTTTGCAAGTGTGCCGACCTCTCCGCAACCAGTCTCGCTCAGTGGCCAACGCGAGTCCAAGTCGCTTTGGGACTCTGGCTTTAGGGCATGCTTCGTACCAGGCTCTCGGTGAGCCCCTGAGCCAAGCTTTAGACCGTCCTCAGAGCTCGACTCCCCCTGCTGAGGTGCCATCCCAAGAACCCAGCACAGACGCGCCCTTGAGACGCAGTTTTTCTGAAAAGAATTTGATGCAGAGGTGGCTTTTCCCGAGAAGGTCTTGCCACAGTGCCCTAGAAGTGGATTTGTGATTAGGGACGCTGAATTGACTTTCGGAAATACACGGATTTACGACTAGGAAAGTTGAATTGACTTTCGGGAATTCGCAGATTTGTGATTAAGGACGTTGAATTGACTTTTTTTCGGGAATACGCGTTGCTCATTTGAGTCGAGCAAACTTGCTCGTAGCTCTGCCAGCCTTCTTGCTGGAATGATTGGTGCCGATTTGCTCACTGTAACCGACACTGATTTTACATAGCTTCATTACTTTTTTCATATTTTCTGCAATACATTACGCAAATCAATGTTTAGACTGACGGCATTACCCACACTAGGTTGAGGTATGTATTGATAATGTCATGGTATGACGTATACGCCATTTCACCAAAATGAAGAGTTAGTAGAGGTAAATATGAGTTAGTTGGTAGAATATTTTAAGTTTATGAGACTTGTCCTACTAGAGATTTGCTTATGAAGATGATTTTTTAGTGCCTAGTGGTGCTATGTTTGTTTTCTGTAACTTTGTCCGCTGTACAGATATCGTAGGTTTTTTCCGATCATGTATATTTCGTTGCAGGCCCAAAAGCGAAGCGTTGCATTCGAAATTTTGAAAGCGTTGCTCGAAAAAAGTACTTCACATTCTGGTGGAAGTTTTCATCTTAGTTGTGTGTCAACTGAGAAAGACAATTAGCGATTGTTTCTTCATAAAGTAGAATACGACACACGTCCCGGACCAAATTTCTCTTAGGACTGTAACCGTTTACTCACTACTTCGCTAACACGATTCACATCATCGAAGTAGGCTAAAAGTAGTTACGGATCTAATAGATTTAGCTAAATTGTCTTTCTGATTGCAGTGGCGGAACAGTTCGAACGAATGCTAGAGTTTATTCCTTCATGTTCATTGAAAATACACTTTTAGCCTTATAGGTATAAGCAATGTTTCAGCTTTGAATATTCGGATTTTGGATTAAGAATTCATATTCATAGTTGCAATTTGATACGGTTGTAAACTAAGAATTTGGGGGTTGGAAAATACTTGCATTTTCTTCGTTAGTTAATTTGATCGTTTATAACGGGAAAATGTTCCCCTTACTCCATGAAAATCGAAAAAAATTTCCTATTCCAGAAGCAGTTCTGATAATTTTGTGTACACTCAAGTCCAATAGGATTGTTTCCTTGAATTACAAGTTTTATAGAGTGAAATGTACACTAAGCAAAGCACATACAATACCCTTGACACTTGTTCACTGTAATGCATGACAGGGCCCATAGATTTTTCCTTAGTTTTTTAAGTTTTATTTTCGATTGAGTTTTCTAAATGAAGGAAAAAAACTCTGGCGATTTCGATTGAAGTTAAGTTTGCCATCAGAAAACTGGGATGAGAATGTCAGCGTAGCGCTTACCACAATTTTGTAATAGAAATATAACGCAAATTCAGAAATACACATGCATTTGCTGGCAAGTTCTTTAGACTCGTATGAAATAGAAATTCACTTCGGAACTTGACTATATTGTCGAACAATGTTTCAAGATAGGAAAGTATATGTAAATTGTAGCTCAGACATACGTTCATATCACAGCTTTTCTATATACTTTATACATTTACTGAGCTTGCGATAAGCGATTTCGAACTCAGGCCGTTAAGCTGCTTTTATTTTTGCTGCTATGTGTCGCAGCAACAAAGGCTCTCAGCACGGTCGAGGAAACAAGGTAGGGTCATTTCTATGGAACAAAATACACCTACTCTTGTTCGGCAAGCCAATAAAGAGGCTTTATTTCGGACAAACTTTATGACGTCACCAAAACGCCATGTCGTTAGGCCAATGGCGGAACCAGGTTTGAGGATAGCAGTGCTACCAGATGCAATATGAGCGCTGCTATTGGTTCGTTGCCGTGACGTCAGCAAAACCACAACGTCAACGAAAAAAAGACTGGTTTGAACCTACCTTGTTTCCTCTACCGTGGCTCTCGGTTCACATGTGAACGGACAAATATAGGAATTTCAGAGACAGTGAGGCGTGTATCACAGATACGCTCGATCTGTACATTAGTCAAATGCTGCCATTTCTAACGACCTTGGGTACGTCATCCCTACAGTAATAATTTGCTTAATTGAGACACACTGTATGTACTTATTTTTTCGTCTCCTGCCTACAACGTTCTCAATAATTCAAATGATTTAAGACACCGAGCATCTGCTTAATTTCTTTACAAGCCAAGAAGTATTCCGGCGATGGAAATTGAAAATTGGATATAGTGTTCAAGAAAATACGGCTTATCACGAGGAAAAAAGTATGGCATTTTTTCAAAAACTTCTTGGTTAATTTTAAACAATACTAAACAGTAGTTGCTTGCTTGGTTGGTTGATTGGATCGTCTCTCTGTCACGCTATTAATAATGCGTAATGACCGTATCTGTGATACGGGTTTCACCAGAGCACGAGTACAAGAATATTTTGGTCGCAGGTACTATTAAGATGGATATATTTGTTTGTCATCCACGTCTGGAAGATTTATTTAAGGAAAATATCGAATCACGTCATTTTTGACGCTCCGTGCACACTAGTATAATAATAATAATAGAAATAATAATAATAGTAATAGATGTTACGGGCGTAAGGTAGGGCTGAATGCAAACGTTAGCAGTTTGTTATTCTATATATCACTTTTGCATCGAATAAAGTATTAGTGGGAATATTTGTTTCCGTAGGAACGGTTAAATAGAATTAATATCACTCATCAACATTGAAATAAGTTAAGAAAATGTATACTATTAAGACTACCAGGAATAACTTTAAATAGAAGTGCAGGGCTTGCTTGAGAGTAGCACAAAAGCACTAAATGTTCTGCTTGCCTTATATAACAGCGTGGTGAGTTAATTTCTTCGTATAGCTTCTCACCATTACCCGACTTAACACTTTGACTGCAACGTGAGCTACCGGGGTTCACTGACGGAGTTATCATAATGCTGCTGACCTACCAGGAGTCACAAACTCAATTTTCATAAATACTAAATCAAAATTAAATGAAGGCACGATCCAGTTACTGTTATTTTCTGCATTGCTTACCACAGATGACTTTAAATTTAAGTTGAATATTAACCTTCAGTTTTACCTATCGCAGTCAAAGTGTTAAATCAGTGATGCAAGTGCTTCCTTGTACCCGTACTTTGCAGTGCCCCGCAATAGTAGCGCAATCCTCCGCCGTAGAGTTCACTTTTGTTACCAAGGAACGATGTTGGAAGACTAAGTGTGGATTGCGAGATGGTGCGCAATTCCTCCATGAGCAACGCAACTACAGTGTAGTATACAGCACGGTAGAGGAAACAAGGTAGGGTAATTTCTATGAGAGAAAATACACTTCCCCTTGTTCGGCTAGCCAATAGAAAGGCTTTATTTTAAACAAATTTCATGATGTCACCAAAACGCCATGTCGTTGGGCCAATAGTGGAGCCAGATTTATGAGTAGCAGTGCTACCAGATACAAAATGAGCGCTGCTATTGGTTCGTTGTCGTGACGTCAGCACACCCACACAGTCGACAAAAAAAAAAGGTTTGAACTTACCTTGTTTCCTCTACCGTGGTATACAGGTATCCCACAAAAACCCGAACCGAGTATTAATTTTCCCGTATCAGTAATACCCGTAATTATTTCCCGTATCAGTAGTAATCAGTAATACCGCATAGTTTGCTTGAAATTAAATGCTTATGGTATTTTTATGATGGTATGATGGTATTTATGATGGTATTTATTGATACGGGAAAATAAATACTCGGTTCGGATTTTTGTGGCACCCTGTATCTGGAAATTAGCACTCGGAGGTGGAATCTGTGAGGTCCCGAGCTAAAAGTTAGGTTGGTGCTTCTTTTATTGAAATAGAATGAGTTTTCTGTTTTGCTTCGGACCCTTTTATTGGCTAGCTGCTGTCCTATTTTTTGGCACCTATTACTTTCTTCTGCAATTTTTATCTTGATACGTAAACTTCCTTCTTAACTTGCTGGCTGCGTGCGCTTGGGATCTTGTGTGGGTACACACCTTGTGCATAGATTGCCTCTTCCCTTAACTCCATGGTAAATGATGCCTTCCTCTTTTCTCTCTTTGGAACGCTTGTGTTACGGTTATGGAGACTTACAGTAGCTTATCTAATTTAATGGTGTGTAATTCAAATATACGAGTAGCTGCAGATCCGTCATGAATATTTAGTATTGCGTTGAAATGTGGTCGGGATAAGTTAGCGTTAGTTGACTGTAGAGATATCAGTTTTCAGCCAATTGTGTCAAGAAATTTGGCAGCATCTACTTCACCTTCGTTCGGCAGAACAAGGCAAAGTTTCTCAAATATTGAGGATCATATCACGTTTGCTTCTATACTAACGTAGTTCTCATATTATTGAGCTCATCCTCATAAGTTTCTTATGAGCACATGGTACGCACATGGAACCGTTCGGTCCAGGGGTGTCGTGGGACCTCGCATTTCTCTCCAACACCGCATTCCTCAAGCTTAAATTCTGCATCTTCAAGCATTTCTTCTATAACTTTGAACTCCGTCCAAAATTCTTCCTCTCGGAACGCGTGAGCGCAACTCAACGCAACGCCAGTAAAGGACTCTAACCCATGCTTTAATGTAGATTTTATCAACACCCTTCAACCTTATTATTATCACTATCAACGCAATGCGCTTAATGTCCTGTATTCTCACCGCTAAATGAGCTGTGACAGACAAGGACGTTTTTTCCTTTCTGTGTGTTTTTCGAGTTAGAATTTCGCAGTCCAGAAACTCCTCCAATTTTGAGATGAATGATTCATGAAGTAGGGCATTCCGTGAGATTAATGCTAGTTTCGTATCCTAAGTTGTATGGAATCTCGTGGATTACAGTTCTCTATTCATTGTTTGTCTCGAAATAGAGTTTTTAGGGAACTAAACGTTTGTTCTCAATGGACGGGATTTTCTTCGGCTTCGAAAAAATGAGAATAATGCATTTTTCCAATTAAGTTGATGTCTGTTGAAGCACTGTATAATTAATGCTAATCCTCAATGATGTTTACTCGAGTCGGAGATTATTTTGTATACATGAGTCGAGAAAGAAATCATGGCAAATTTTTCTTTACCTCAGCGGGAGGAAACTGAGGTCCGTCATTGCTGGGTTTCCAATCGACGACCTTTCACATGACAGGGAAGCGTTTTTATAATTTACATTGACCACAAATGAAGCAGTAAACGAAACCCCCCCTGACATTTGTAGTCGATCACAGCAGAGTTTCAATATAATCTATTATTTGAAAGGCAGATCACCGCAGAGTTTCAGTGTAATCAATTATTTGAGAGGGCAGTTTTTTTAATGTTCACTTACATTTGAATGTTTAGAATGTTCACTAACACTTGGGCTCCAGCAGTCCTCAGTAGAGTTCAGTGACTTTTAAATAGACTGAGGTTTCTTGGAATTTAAAGCTAGGACTCCTGTGTGCGATGCCATTTCCGTAAACTCGCTAAACACTTACTTCTGTGCTTACTAAGTTAACGGAATGGTTGCATTTTAATAATGTAATTATTCTGCTAAGGATTGGATTTTCCAAGTAGGATGAAAATTTCAGTTTAGTTATTTTTTCCAACGTTTTTACAGCTGATGAGGACATCGATTTTGCTGCAGCACGCGTGAAATTTTGTGATCAAGCAGATATGTTTTGCGCTTCTTTAAACATGGGTATCCAGTAAGGCGTCATAACATTACATACTGCTCGGTTTTATTTAGGAATTTAGGATGCCTGAAAAAGAGTACCAAGTAGCTGTATTTACTAGTGAAACGTGAAAATTTTGATGAATAAAAAAAACACAATTTATAGTTGTTTCATCATTACTAACTAACCGTTGTTTCTGGCCGATCATCACTTGTTCCGCTGTATTTCAGTGTCGTTATGCTTATTGGGGGGTCCGCAGTTGCATTTTGCTGGTGACCCTGGTGGAAAATTTTCCATCAAATTCTTCTTCTTCTTCAGTGTCGTTACTGAATCGCCGAAGCATGTCGTTCACTTCTTTATCCATGTCGTCCGTACATTACGGATGACGCATCTCATGAGGATATAACTACTGTATATGTGGCAATTGGTGCTCCCATGAGGAAAATGTGTGGTCCCGAACTGACGGTTAGGTTAGCCTTTCTTTTGTTGGAGTAGAATTAGTTTTTTTGTTTTGTTACGGTCCATTTTTCTTAGTTCACTGATGCTCTGTTGATCTTTAAATGTTTTTCTTCTTCTTTCGTGTCTCATAAACTTTCTCCCAAACTTACTCTTTCTATACGCAAACACTTTTTTGTGGGAACGCATATTGTACCTAGATTCCCTGTTTTCTTGCCTCCGTACTAAAGAGTGCCTTCTTCCTTTCTTACTTTGGAACACCTTTGTTGTGATTAGGCAAGCTTTAACTAACTTCTAATCCAATCTTATTGTGGATGACATAACGAATATTTTATTTTCGGGTAAGTGTCTCCTGAGCTATTTCTTCTTGGGATCTATATAGTGAGGAAACACACCTTGTGCATAGACTCACCGTTCCTCAAACTCCATACTAAATGGTGCCTTTCTTTTTTCTCTCTTTGGAACGTTTGTGTTGAATTGTTCAGCGCACCATCATCTTATGACATATTTGCTGTCTGTAAAATACACTTAAAGAAGTTTTCATTTCTTACGATGAATGCTGACGTGTAAATGTACGGGTTTAAGAAAAAATTCGCTTGGCTGTTTAAGAACATCCTGCGTAGCATGAATACTGCACAAATAATGCGTTTTTATTGCATTTAATGATACGGGCACTGTGTGTCCGTCCTCTTTAATTAAAACGCCCTAACGGTTTATGGTCAGTGTATATACCCATGAAGTTGGTTAATGAATGCCTGAATATTCTTCGTATCGTTGTGTTCGAGTGTGAAGTTAACCAATTTATTCTAAATTCTTTGCCTATGGAGGCTGATGGTGAACGCTGTTGCCGTTCTGTGGTCGAGTGCCTTCGATATTCTTGTTTCACTTCATCGTTGTTTTCGTAGAGGGGTTCATAGGATTGTATTGATCAGTGTTTAATTCGACTAAGGCGGTTCCAGCATCAAAATTGTTCATTATTTTTAAGTAAGGGGAATTTAAAACTAGTTTGAAACGTTGTCAAAACGGATAAGTTTTTGAAAAATGCATAGGTAAATTACGTGTATAATAATGGGTGCGACTAGTGAAATTCAAACAATCTCCAACTTGTGAAATTCAAACAAATTAGCCAGCAAATCAAGCCAAAAACGTCTCCAGAGATACTTAAATGTTTGGATGAATGTCCGTGGAGTTTCGTAGAGAATTTCATCTCAAGTGCTTAAGAAAACTCCACGGATGTTGCTACAAACATTCAAGTATCTCTGGCGTCAGTCTTGATTTGCGAACGAATTAGTTTGAATTTCCCTAGTGGAAGATAAATCAACGTACAATTTGACTTTTTTTCAAATTTAAAATGTATTTTATTTCTTATTGATTATATAAGGGAATCATTTTCAATGACATGATAGGGATAATTCAGAAAAAAACTTATATAGCTTGTCTTGACACGTTCAACGTCACAATTTGATGAAAATCTTGGTTATGTATTTTGCGTCTCGGGAGAAATGAAGAAAACTGCGCTAGAATTGATGTTTCCAAGGAGGAAGATGTAACGTTCCGATCTAAGGGTTAAGTAGATTTTCCTTTTGTGGAAATAAAATAATTTTTTTGTAATAAACCATCATGGTTTACCTTTATTTCACCACATATTACTTTTTGCAGTAACTTTCATTTAGTTTCACAAACTCCTTTCAGTCTCATTGTTTGTATGCGAAGCATGTGGAGCTACACCTTGTGCATAGATTCCCCATTCACTTAATTCCATACTGCATGGTGATGTTTTCCTTCCTTTCTAAGGAACTCCATTGGTGTGGTAAGGGAGGCTATTAATAGCGTATCAGTAATTTTTGAGAACTTCACTGGTTTGGTAAGGGAGGCTTAAATTAACTTTTGTTCGAACCTCACTAATTTTGCTGAAGGCCTTAACTGTGTTTGTAAAGATTCTTTAATTTTTGTGCCGCGAAGAAAAAAAGAAACTCAATTAAAAATTAACCACGGAGAAACAATCGAGTTGCTTTGGTTTGCCTTCTCAGTGGAGGTAGGATCTCAAAAGCTTAATTAATTCCATCTTCATCTAGGAAACTGTGATATTGTTCTGAAATTTTCCATAAAATCATTTATGTTACATAAACAATTAAAATATATTTAAATACCTAACAAACAAATTGGACAGCATTGCCGAAAATATTAAACATTAGATCATTACCACTTTTTCCCACTTTCCCTTACCAGAAATAGTAGATATGTTGTGGAAATGTATTTGTGTTTACTCCTTTAATATTTTTCAGGAATAGAATTTTTTAATCCCTCCATGGATTTCGTAGCCTTCGTACGAACTCCAATAATTGGATATGCATAATTTGATTGCTGATGGCTATCAGTTTTGTGAGTATATATCAAATTATTTAGGCACAAGCACGCATATTTCCAAATTAGTGGTCGAACTGTGTAACTAACATATAATTTTTTACAGCGGATTTTAATTTTATATTTCCATCAAATTTTTAACACTATTTTTAAAATTTTTTACATTTTTTTCTCATAACGGTGCTTTTAATCCAATATTGTGGATATCCATAACATAGCAGCCACGAGATCGCATACTAAAGGATTTTCCCGACGCTGGGATCGCGTACCAAAGTATTTTCCCGACGCTGGGATAGCGAACCAAAGTATTTTCCCGACGCTGAGATCGCGTACCAAAGTATTTTCCCGACGCTGAGATCGCGTACCAAAGTATTTTCCTCACGTATGATACGTAGGACTGAAATAAAATGGTCAATGATATTATTTACATGTAATATAGTAAGAATTTTGAAATTTTGCGCGGCGAAATCAGCAGTGTGATTAAATAAGAATCTTTAATTTTCGCTGTAGCAACTAAAATGAATTTACCGCAGTGAAAAAAGGTCTTCCAAGCTTAAGAAAATCCACATGATTTTTGCGTGAATGAAATTCGATTGCAGTTCAAAACGAATGGAGATTTTATGCTGTTAAATTAGGATTAAAAATCGCGTCTATTCAATAGCAGTATCATCACAATAAATCAATTTGATGGATTCCAGCGTTTGGGTATGTTAGCTATCATTTTTACATTGTAAAACTATAGCGTGGTTTTATATAGTCTTCCCGTCGCTGAGTAGCTCAGCTTTAAAAGTATTCAATGTTGACCAAATGAAATACGTTAAGTGCTAATTTTATCCGATGTAATTCTAATATGTTAACTGATTAAGGTCAAGTGTTGAACTGGTGTGTTTACAGAGCCAAAAATGAACGTTTGTTTCATTGGGCAGACGGTGGTCAGAGTTTGCTATCTTGCACAGTTGTCTATTTTTCACCGATACGAACGCTGTTATAACATAAGGTTCAATTGTGCATTAAATATTTAAACACCTTAATGTGTTTTTATCGTCTTAAACTCAACTATACGATGTTCTAAATAATTATCATAAAAGTGTCAAATATTTTAACGCAGTTTCGATGACACTGAAATAAAGCGTGAAATTGCCGTAGAGTTTCCTCGTCTCTGTCATCAGGGTAATGATAAAATCGAAGTTACTTTTGTGGCTTCGACTAAACTTTTTCTGCATAAGCTTGAAGTTTTAACCAATTTTCAAAAAAATTATCAGTCAATTTTAGTGTTTCTTAGAAAGCAATGAGTTTTTTGAAAAGGGAATCCTATTCCACAAAAGTTCTGTTTGAATTTGCTGCTTTGAGCTCTCTGAATTTTGAATAAATTTTTAAGTTTGAAAAAATTTAGAAATTTTGTTCTGATTGACGTGCGAGGAGAAGCCATAATTTTGCAACAAACTCACTGAAAATTCCAAGCTTGAAAGCGAATTTAACGCAGTTAATCTTGAAAACTCTCACTTATAGATTAGGTGTCTGATAATCCGCTAAAAATATTGGACGACTGAATTTGAATATGTCAAATATTGAACATTGAATGAATTCAATATGACTTCAATAAAATGAATGGTTATCAGTAAATTTCAAATAACTTTAGGTTGCATAACTAAGAACACAAAGTAATAAATCCAGAGTGCCAACATAACAACAACTTGAATATAAATAAGCAGTGAGAAATCCATTACTGAGAACACAAAGGAGTAAATTTTGACCGCGAATGTTACACCAACTTGAATATAAATTGTAATGGAGAATAAATTGAGCAGATGCTCTACTATTAATAAGCGCCTAAAAACCAATCATACTGACCATTAAAAAGGTTTTTTTCCCCTCAAAACTAAAGTCACAACTGTGAATCGATGTTGGTTTAACTGGAATGAACTCTGCTAAAAGAAGGATTTGATCTCGAAATGAAATCGATTATGAAGGCCTAAAACGCGCAGCGAAGATCAATGGCGCCACGGGCCGACCAATTTGAACTCATGATTGCAGGATTATCGCGCGGCAATGCTTGCTAGTATGAGTCCTTCCCCTTGCAACGATCCATGAATTATTATAATTTTAATTTTGTATTCGGCTTTTACTCAAGCAACCAAAGTTAATACAACACTAAGCAGTGTAAGTGCATTGACCTAACATGGCATTTGGATAATTTCAGTATCATCAACCTTCCTTACGACGTAAAGAATCGGGGATTTGTACATTTATCCTTTTCATATGTATCCAAGGACAATAATGTAAAAATCTCGGCTTAGAAGGAAAAACAATCGCTCTCGACACTATCGCCATGTAAAGTACAACTGTTGTAGCAGGAAAATGTAGCTGTCTCGAGCGTAAATCTCAAGAGTCTTAGGGTGATCAAATTACCTGCGTTATCATGCATCACCAAAGGTATGTTGAGCTTTTTAAAATGCAACTCAAGTTGGCTAAAACACTGCACTATAACGCGCAGCAATATACGTGTGGATGGCGATATACATTCTAATGAAGATGAGCAAATTTCAGTTCACGTGACAAAAACTTCACTTCGCTCATTTCTTAGCATTCAACTGCTGCACTTTTGCAGAGAGGAAACGAGGTGTCGTAGAGTTCAATTTCTGATCATTCTCTATTAAAATAGTTTTTGTTTGCTTAAATTTTTCAGAACGTTGGGCGTATTCGACTGATAGTTTATTTATGTTTAATTGTGATGATAAATATTTCAAAATTTGATGAAACCTGAATGGTTATTCATGTTAAAAATTACATAAGTCTGTTGAAAAAACGTAAATGGATTTAGTTTATAGAAAAAACATGAATGAATTTCCAGTTTATTAAAATAACGTCAGAGAATTTGGTGAATGGTTCATTTAGAACATATCAAATGAGATCGATAGTTGCAAAAGCGAGTTAAAAGTTCAATGACAAAGTTCCGTCAATAACGGTAGTATTGGGGTACAGTAGTTGAAAGTTTTCTAACCCCGAAAACATGCATCAAGTCAAATTCATATGATACTTACCAGCACAAAAATAGGCAGCTGATAAATAAGCACAGCTTTTCGCACGACTGGAACGGTATTGAATGTAGTTATGTTTCAATCATAAATAACACGTCATTGAGATAGCATCAAATTCTTATTCATGCATTTCTCGTCATGGGCTAGTTTAGTCTAACTTAGGAAACTACTTTTTTATTATCCTTCAATTATAGGTTCCGAAATTCTTCAAAACGTACGACACGACAGATAGTAAACTTCTCCAGTTGTTGATGATCTAATGCCACGGTATATCATGTCATATGCCAGTGAATAGAAACAAAACTTATACCCAAAGTCTCTGGGACAATGTGGTGCAGCTGAGATCCTCTCATGCAGATTTTCTCGTTTCAAAGTGCGCGAGAAACGGTGTATTTCTAAGACGTTCGCGTTTTGCATTTCCCTTAAAGTGAATAGTGTTAAATGATCAGAATGTACAGCTCTTATGAGATGGAGACTCTAAAGTATTTTGCGTGGTTTAACTTTGACATTAAATGTGTAGAAATGAAACGAAAATATGGTGTTCTGTTTTAGTGGTAGGTTGCTGAACGACATGTTTCTATTGGACAGTGCACTCCATGATGCTACTTGATGCAGTTGAAGCATGAAGTTCCCTTAACCCCTACCTTCCCAGGTTCCCCACATGGGACACTTAGTCAAAATGCTCGTATGTTTTATTTCTTGTCAAGAAGATGCTCTTACGAGTTTTTTCAAGTTCACGGCCAATTGGCAGTTCTGTCTTTTATCTGATGCTGGAGGCATCATGGTACTAGAGCCAGTTAAAAACGGTGGTTATAATACAGGTAATATTTGTAGACAAATTAGGCGGTTAAGGGAATTCAATGTTTTAGGAAGTTATCACTTCCAGGGGGAGAACGTGAAGTCCTGAGCTGAAGGCTAGGTAGGCCTTCCCGTTGTTGAAATAAAATAGGGATATTTTGCGTTAATGTGTAGCGTTTGTTAATAATCGAAGTTCGAATTTTTGGTGCCGAAACATAGTTAATAAGATCGAAATGAACAAGTTTTTTCTGTGCACTTTCCGTCGCAAATGAGTATTTTACGAGTTATAGCGGTAAATTAGTTTCCGCAACTCTAACGTTCGAAGCGGAAAGTAATTCATCGAGTGCGTCGTTTGGCAACACTGCAGTGGACGCTTCCTTCCAACGCGCTTGAATGATCGAGTTCGTTCCCGCCATCTAAGACGAAAGTTAACATACTGGCTGATACTGCTATTACTCATCGTTTTTTGGTGATAATTTCTATTGTGTTATTAACTAAAAGATTCTAGAAGTGGGTTCAGGCTCCGTGGGGCCGGCAAGTAATAAATTAGAAAGTGCTTAAACGTACATAAACAGCTCAATCGCGCAAAAAATAAAACCTACCGTTCTAACTCGTAAAATACTCATTTGTCACCAAAAGTGTATAGAAGAAAAGGAGTTTACTTTGATGTTATTACCGTGATTCAAGTAACAAAAATTCAAAAATAGATGAGTAGCTGTTTAATCGAGCGCATTTGTCATCATAAACAAAGCTAAACCTACCGCTATAACTCGTTAAATACTCATTTGCGACGGCAAGTGCATGAAAAAAACTTGTTTATTTTGATTTAATTAACTATGTTTCGGCACCCAAAATTCAAAATTCGATTATTAGCAAACGCTACACATTAACCAAATTTTGTTACCGGCCTTCATTTTTCGGCTTACTGCTGTCTTATTTTTCAGCACCTGTTACTTTCTGATCGACTTTCATCGTGTGACAAATTTCTTCACCAGCCTACTGAGCGGGGATGATCTTGTGCAGGAACACACCTTATGCATAAATTTCCCGTTCCCTTGACTCAATACTAAATGGTGCGGTTTTTGTTTATCACTGGACACTAATCGATTTTCCAATTTCTGTTGCTTGTATAAGAATAATAATGAGATCGAAATAAACGGCTTTCTTCTATGCACTTACCGTCGTAAATCAATATCTAACGAGTTATAGTGGTATTTTAATTTTCGTTTTTCATGGCTGGAATGAACGTCATGTGAGCTTAGGTAGGTTAGCTTAGGTAGGTTAGCTTAGGTAGGTTAGCTTAGGTAGGTTAGCTTAGGTAGGTTAGCTTAGGTAGGTTGGCTTAGGTAGGTTAGCTTAGGTAATTATATTTAAACAATTGTACTCACCTGGAAATGCAATTGCTTCATCATTCTTTTCTATAAATTTGCCGATTGTTCTTAAATAATTCGATTTCGCGAATGATAAGTACACATCAGGGCAGCCACGACGTCCCTCGCGGCACCGCAGCCACGACGTCACTCACGGCATTTGAGTTGTTTGCAGTTTTATATTGCTCTAACTCATTAAATACTCATTTTCGATGTAAATCGCATAGCAGAAAAGTTGTTTATTTCGATCTTAAAACCATTGATCACGCAAAAAAAGTGGAAAGTCGATTACTTGACCGAATTCAAGCCATGGAAGACGAAAATTAACACGCCACTATAACTCGTTAAATACTCACGACGGAAAGTGCATTGAAGAAAAATTTTTATATTCATCTCGTTACCATACTACAAGCAACAAATATGTGAAAATCGATTAGTGTCCGGTCGTTTACATTTACCAATGGTGCTTTCATTCTTCCCTTTTTTGAAACAATTCGTTGTGGATTGGGAGTCAGAAACTAATCTAAACGAATTCATCTAAAAACATGGATTCTTTGGGTAGAGCTCTACTTTTGTTACAAGTTCAGTCTTACTTCGATCACTAATAGAAAACTATGCTGGAAGTTTTCAATTCGTTGTAAATTTCGTTTATTTGTGCTTCAAATGTGAATCCAAGCTTGCTGTGTACAAAAAATTGTGTTCTATTTTGTTTCAGGGTCCAAGAAAGGGAAAATAACGACAAAATATCCAAGGAAGCTAGTTATATTTTAGCAAAGCATTGCCTAATTTTTTATAGCGTTCTAATGATCTTTTTGATGAACATTCAGTGTAACGTGTGATCCAATAATTCAAGGAAACAGGTAAGTTGATATCAAATGCTCTTAATTTTTTACCGGTTGTATCACGTATCCCAACAGTCAAGTGAAAGCTGAACACTGAACAGTACTAGTACATCCTTCTAATAAATTATTTGACTGCGATGTGACCCACCGGTGGTCACTGAGGGGATTTTTACAATGCTTCTGACTGACCAGCAGTCACAAACTCAATTTTTTTGAATGCTTATTAAAAACTAAATGCAGGCATGATCTATTTAATTGGTGTTCGTTTTTCTCAAAACTGATCTTCAAAATTAACCCTAATTTGAATTGAATATTGAACTTCAGTTTAACCCATCGCTGTTAACGTGTTAAACACGATAACCTCATACATTGCAGTGAGGTCAAGTCCTTAATAACGTTCTCACCTGAAAATGGCACTTGAAACTAGTCCTCATAGAATGCAAATTACGACAATGCCCCAGCATGAGGCACCGGAGCTGCAATCTCTAGCTTTGATGTCTGCAATGTGCACGTATCTGTCGCCAGTGTTCTGTGTGCTGACGCTTCTTGGCTGGTAAAGCACAGGAAAAATCTCGACGAAAACGTTTTCATTTTCACACTAGGAGCTCAATATTCTTTTGATGCACATTCGTTTAGAATAATGAGGTAATTTGCTGCCGTAAAATTCTCGCTGTGTCTAGAGTAAATTAATATTTCATGAAGTTAAATCCAGTAACGCCCTACTTCGTTAAATTGATATTTCGAACTGTCAAACCAGTTGCGCCTTACTCATTCCCGGCATTGATGACAATGTGTCACATTGACTTCACTTCGAATGAGCGAAAAAATCAAATAATTGATCACTCATAATTTCTACACATACGGTTCAAACGTGTAAATTATTTTTTGAGGCGCAAGAAGACAGTATTTGTTCTTCCAGTGAAATTGAATGGTATTTTGGGGACAATGTTTGGTGGGCAACAAGCAAAAGTTGGCCTCTTGGCTCTATTGTATTGCGTTTTTCTAGTCTTTTCGGCTATTTCAGCAAATAAATTAAAACTTTTCACATGGTTTTATCGTCAATTTCGCACATTTTTAGCCAACGGAGCTCAAATTAAAGTTCATAAGATGGGGTGTCGAGAGGTTCACTACAGAGGAAGTCAAAAGCGTGGTTTCTGAGCTCGTATTTTTAGGTTTTCAACAAGCATTGAAGGGTTCAAAAATTTTCGACATTCATTAAATGTTCATTTCAGACTGACTCTTGAAGTTGTCTCAGACTGATTTGCACTAGAACAATCTCAAAATTCAACTTGAGAAATTTGGACAGTTTTCAAAAAGAATTTCATAGCAATTTTTTGAAAATTTTATCAGAACTTTCGTTCAAGTGATTATTTTTTCATGATGAACAACCTGGTATTGAAGTTGTCAAAGAGCTTCAGCGCTTTTGGAAACACTAAGTGAAAAGGTGAAAAAGAACTTTAAAGCTATACCCTTACGGTTTGAAAAAATTTTTACTCAAAAATTGTTGGAAATTCTCTGATTTCTCACAAGAAATGACTTGAGAATTGGAAAACGCGATTATATAATTAGTCTCGCCCTAAAAACATCGAAATTCAACATGCGGATTTGGATCCTCTCTAAACGAATCTCAAAACAATTTTATGAGTTTAATAAGAATTTTCGGTCAAATGATTAGTTTTTCCTGATGTACAACCGAGTTTTGAAGTTTTCAAAAAGTTTCAGCGTTTGTGGAAACATTGATCGAAGAAATGAAAAAGTTTCGTAAGGCTATATCTTTGCGTTTTTGCAAAAAATTCGAATAACAAAAGTGGTGTAAATTCTCTGATTTTTCACTAGAAAGAACTTGAGAACTGGAAAACGCGGTTTTAAATTTTTGTCACTAGTTTAAAGAGTAATCACGGAAAATCTGAGCGTGCGCATTTTCTCGGGTAGTTTTTAGTTTGTTTGGTAGAGCAATCGGTATTATGGGTACAAGAAGCCCATACCAGGAGAGGAGTTCTAAATTTCCGAGGATTTCTCTCATATTCTGTCCAGTGCTGAATTCTACAATGGTTGTAGCGAGTGCCAGTGGATTGAGGCGTAACCTAAACACATTACCTGCGATGGGTTGAGCAGAAGTTCAGTTTTCAACTTGAATTTAAATTCAAAAATTGTTAGAAATTTTATAAATACCAAACATTAACTGGGCTCATTTAATACCACTTATTTTAACAGATTGTTAAAATTTTTCCAAACGACCCATAGATGCATCATTTCGCAGCAGGAAAAACTTGAGCAGGACCCAGCGGTGGGTCATATCGCAGTCAATGTGTTTTGGAACTTTTCACTGCATAACGCATTTTCATCACCTAAAATTTAAGTATTTGATTCAAGGCTTTCCTTGGGAGGCATATTCGATAGGCTTTGGTTAGCTATGCGCTTGTCTACTGTCATGGCTACTGGTGTCCCCAGGGGAGCAAGGGTAGTTTAATTTCTAGCTGAACAAGTTGACTGCATTGGGTTAAACTGGAATTCAGTATTCAACTCTAACTTAAAGTCAACCATAGAAAGCAAGTTTGAAAACATCTAGCCCTAACTAAATTGGGCCTTTATTTGGCTTTGATTTTTATATTATGTAAATCGATCATGTGACTACTAGTCGGTCAGCAGCATTATGAAAATTCCTACCGCGTACATCGGCAGCTCACGTCGCGACCAACGTGTAAAGCCTTTGTGGCTCCTGTTTTTTATGTTTTTCACCATCTCTCCTGTATTTTTTGCCTCTTCTTTTCAAACTATGATTTCTATGCGTAAGGTAGTCCTTGTGGCAACACGCCTGGTGCGTAGATTCCTCGTTTTCCCCATCCTTACTTAATGGTCCCTCCTCTTCACTCTCTTGTGATCGCTTTTTGTTTTGGGAAGGGAGTCGTAAACAAATAAAGTAAAAACTCAAATTTTCATTAACCTGCTCATATATATCCAAGAAGAACTACAGCCTTTGTTTTTTCATAACTTGAGCCTGTAATGAACATATCAAATAGCTGTAAGAATACATTAAATAGCGGAAATTTTTCAACTGTGTCTTCACATTAGGAACAGTTACAAATTGTTTCATCAGCCCAAGTTTAGCATAAAAAGATGTACATGATTTTTTCTCGTTTAGCACGACCCGCTTTTCCGTGAAGGCGTCGAGGGTTTGAATCCTGGCGCTGGTTGGCGATTTTCTCCAATGGGTATAGAGGAAAAATTCAAAACACAATACCCCCACACTACCCAGGTGTCTGAAATGGGTACCGGTCTTGACCGGGGGAAACCGTCATGGCGTCCTGGTATTAGATATAATGGCATTTGAAAAGCCAATGTACAAGGTGATATGCATCAGGCTTGATTGGAAATAAAGCATCCTTAGATGCCGATGTGTGTTTGTTTGTTTGACTGCGGTGGATTAAACTGCATAACATTCAACTGCGATTCAAAGTTATTTGTGATAAGAAATTTTGAGAATAACATTCACAACAAGATTGTGCCTTCATTTGAAGTTTGATTTCGTATTTTTGAAAATTGAACTTGTGGCTACTGGTCGATCAGCAGCATTGGGAAAATCCTCTCCGTGGCTACCGGCGGCCCACGTCGAAGTCAAAGTGTTAAGAAGTAATTGGTGGGCTTTTGCTAACTGGCCAAAGTTTCTGTTTGTCTCGGCAGGTCAGTCCTGTGAACACAACAAACACGGATACCTTTTAGACTTTTGTTTGTGATGTATATACCAATTTATCATTTTCAGGTCACGGTCATGTTCCGTTTGTGTATATGATATTTGATTCAATCTAATCTAGTTTTCATGCGTTCATGCTTCTTTTTGAATCACACACAGTCACCAATAAGAATTACGTCGAACAAATTCCCTTTTAGGATTTCACTTCCGTTCGCATAGTCGTAAGCCCCTCAAAGGGATGCAACTACGTATCAATGGGCATTAGCATTTGTAATGGGAAAGTTAAAGGTCGCGAGCTGAGGATTCGGTAGGCCTCATTTTTGTTGAAACAATGGTTTTGGTTTAGTTACTGACCATCTTTTTTCGGTTCATTTCTGTCCTGTTTTCAGCACCTTCTTTCTTTTTCCCCTTTTACCTTGTTTCATGAACTTCCTTCTTAACTTGCTGTTCCTATGCGCAGGGGATCTTGTGAAGGAACATACCTAGTGCACAGATTCCGCGTTCCCTTAACTCCATGTAAAATGTTGCCTTCATTTTTCCTCTCTTTGGAACTCCTTTGTTGCGGTTAGAGAGGTTTAAACCAACTTATCTAGTCTAACATGACGGTTATTACACACCTTATTTCTTAGTTTATACCTTTCAAGGGGATACAACGATAGTATCTGTGGAAATTAGCGTTCCCAGGGGAATTATGTGAGGTCCCGAGCCTAAGGTCAGGAAGGCCTTCTTTTTTTAAATAGAATTGGTTTTTTATTTTGTTTCGGATCATCTTTTTTCATTTCACAGCTGTTCTGTTTTTGAGCACCTACTACTTTTTTTCAACTTTTATCTTGTTCATGAACTTCTTTCTTGGCTCACGGTTTTTATGCACCTTCTGCGTAGATTCCGTGTTCACTTCAACTTCATACTAAATGGTGCCTTCATCCTTTCGCTCTCTCTTTGATCATCTTTGTTGTGGTAAAGAAAGGCTAAAGCTTTCTTATTATCTTGTAATCATAATCAATCCAATTTTAAAATCAAATTATCAAATGTTTAGAAACATATTAAAAACATTTGAGAAACATGTTAGAAACATGTTAGAAACATATTAGAATCATATTAGAAGCATATTAGAAGCATATTAGAAGCATATTAGAAGCATATTAGAAGCATATTAGAAGCATATTAGAAGCATATTAGAAGCATATTAGAAACATATTAGAAGCATAATAGAAACATATTAGAAGCATAAAAGAAACATATTAAAAACATTTGAGAAACATGTTAGAAACATATTAGAAGCATATTAGAAACATATTAGAAGCATATTAGAAACATATTAGAAGCATATTAGAAACATATTAGAAACATGTTAGAAACATATTAGAAACATGTTAGAAACATATTAGAAGCCTATTAGAAGCATATTAGAAGCATACTAGAAGCATACTAGAAGCATATGAGAAGCATATTAGAAGGATATGAGAAGCATATTAGAAGCATATTAGAAGCATATTAGAAACATTTGAGAAACATTTGAGAAACATGTTAGAAACATGTTAGAAACATGTTAGAAACATGTTAGAACCATATTAGAAGCATATCAGAAACATATTAGAAGCATATTAGAAGCATATTAGAAGCATATTAGAAGCATATTAGAAGCATATTAGAAGCATATTAGAAGCATATTAGAAGCATATTAGAAGCATAATAGAAACATATTAGAAACATATTAGAAGCATATTAGAAGCATATTAGAAGCATATTAGAAGCATATGAGAAGCATATGAGAAGCATATGAGAAGCATATGAGAAGCATATTAGAAGCATATGAGAAGCATATTAGAAAAATTTGAGAAAAATTTGAGAAACATTTGAGAAACATTTGAGAAACATGTTAGAAACATGTTAGAACCATATTAGAAGCATATCAGAAACATATTAGAAGCATATTAGAAACATATTAGAAGCATATTATAAGCATGTTAGAAGCATGTTAGAAGCATGTTAGAAGCATATTAGAAGCATGTTAGAAGCATATTAGAAGCATGTTAGAAGCATATTAGAAGCATATTAGAAGCACATTAGAAGCACATTAGAAGCACATTAGAAGCACATTAGAAGCACATTAGAAGCATATTAGAAGCATATTAGAAGCATATTAGAAGCATATTAGAAGCATATTAGAAGCATATTGGAAACATGTTAGAGACATGCTAGAAACACGTTAGAAACACGTTAGCAACACGTTAGCAACACGTTAGCAACACGTTAGCAACACGTTAGCAG